>CATIWO010378458.1:0-18555 GCA_949673435.1 Macaranga tanarius
GAAACCTCAAAATGGTCATGCAAGGCCTGCACTTTCTTGAACCCATACAAGAATATTGCATGTGAAATCTGCGGCACCAGGGCATCTGTTTCTTCTCTTTCCGCTTTTGATGATCTGAATGATGTTAGCCTTGATGGTGACTTGGATTCTTCTGTTGGTTCTGTTTTCTTGCCTTTGAGGGCTTGCAAGAGGAAGATCACTGATTCAGTTGATACTGATAAGGATTCTCCTCAATTGGGCAGCTTTTGTGGAGTTAAATCTTCAAATAAGGGGGTTAATAATGTGGCGGGTTAGTAATTTGACGGTTTTGTTTTTCAAAGTTGTTTTGTTTTTTATTTTTAGGTATTGATTGAAGGAATGGTGCTAGTTTATGCAGATGGGAGTGATGGAGATTTTGCAAAATTGGGTGGATTTCAAGGGTTTGGGGCATCCAACAAGGCAGTCACTGTTGTAAAGGGTGAGACTTTTTCTAATTGAGAATTGCCTATTGTATCCTTCTGCTCCCTATGACTATGGTCACATTTACTTATATATTTGTATTATATTGCAAAGACTAGAATCTGCAAAATGGAATGGATAGATGCAATCAATATGAAAAAAAGAAAAATTAGCCCAAGTTGCTCACTATTGCCATAGTTGGGTTTACTTGTTTTTTCCCCTCATTATTATTTATAGCTGGTGGGGGAAAACAAATTCTGTAATGGATGACAAAACTATTCATTGAGAAGAAAGAAAATGTTTATCTTGCATTGTAAACCATGGCTTTCTTACCCCACAGTATTGAAAACATGTTAAATGTGTGGCAGAGGATGTCAATCCATCGGCAGCTTTGAGTTCATTCAAAATTTTGAGCTATAACGTTTGGTTTCGAGAAGATTTGGAGCTGCATAAGCGGATGAAAGCTATTGGAGACCTTATTCAGCTTCATTCACCAGATGTGATTTGTTTTCAGGTTTGTCTTGGAATTCCTAACATGGAGGATTTTGTTATGCCTATCATTGACTTCGACTCCTTCTATTTCCATTTTGTGTTGCAGGAAGTTACTCCAAACATATATGACATATTTAGGCAGTCCAGCTGGTGGAAAGTATATGATTGTTCTGTTGCAAATGAGATGGCATATTCAAGACCATACTTTTGCATGCTGGTAAGCTTGTATTGCATCTCTAAGCAGGTCTTCTTGGTATGTTTATCATCATAACACCAATAATATCATTCTCAGGACAGTTGGATGGATTACTCAGTCCCTTTACAGCCTTCTTGTCTATGAAATATATAAATGGCTTGTTTCCATTTCAGTTTTAGTTAATATTTCGAATTCAGCCATGAGTTATGAACTCCTATTCCTCGCTGGGCACTTCAATTTAACAATGTAATCTACACTATGACATTATGAGATTCATTATATTGCCTTCAACATGACAGATATGTTCGTGGACCCCTGGCATACTCGCAGAAGCAAATGCATCTAATATATTACTTTATTTATTTTTTTCATCATTATTTTCATGGGGCTACTGGTTTTGTGATTATTTATTGTCAATCATTATTTTGATGTTATTGCTTCTGAATGTACTTAATAGTGTTGATCACATGATGTGCTTTGCGATCATATACCTATCCAGCTCAAATACTTTACATCAGCATTTACTTGTCTGTTATTGCCAATTTGCATGCAGTTGAGCAAATTTCAAGTAAAATCCTTCAGCTGTAGGCCATTTACCAACTCTTCAATGGGGAGGGAGCTTTGCATTGTGGAGCTTGAAGCTCATCCTAACAAGCCATTGGTTGTTGCCACAAGCCATCTTGAGAGTCCCTGCCCTGCACCTCCAACGTGGGATCAAATGTTCAGCAAGGAACGTGTAGCTCAGGCAAAGGAGGTCACCAACCTTCTCAAGAAGAACCCAAATGTGATTTTTGGTGGTGATATGAACTGGGATGACAAGTTAGATGGCCAATTTCCTTTACCTGATGGATGGGCTGATGCCTGGATGGAATTAAGACCAGAGGATAATGGATGGACATATGATACAAAGTCCAATCAGATGTTGTCAGGCAACCGTACATTGCAGAAGCGACTTGACCGATTTGTGTGCAGTCTGAATGATTTCAAAATAAGTAAAATTGACATGATAGGCAAGGAAGCAATACCAGGTTTATCACATATCAAGGAGAAGAAAGTGAGGAAAGAGGTAAAGCTGTTGGAGCTCCCTGTTTTGCCAAGTGATCATTATGGCTTGCTTTTAACAATTTCTGGCAAATGAAATTGGTAACGGTTTATGGAAATGGTCACAAAAAACTTTAAGGAACAAAAATTCCAGTTTTGCATATTCTTTATATGCATTTTGTACAGACAAAATTGTAGATGCTTAAGAGCATTTTAGGAAGCATGTTGCTACCAATTTTGTATGAAGCTCCTCGGATATGAGCTCTTTGATTACTTGAATCAAGATTGTTTTGTCATTCCTAGATCATCTCGTTTATAATCTAGAAAGTGTTTAGCCTCTGTGATCAGGAAATCTTAACTTTGTTGGTTTTGTTAATCGCCTCCATGGAATTGGAATTGGATATTGGCACTATCTATTGCTGAGAGAATGTTAGTTTGTAGGCAGTTGCGTTTTGTTTCTTTTACTTTATTGCTTCAATTGCATTCCAGTTTCCTTGCAACATTGAACAGAAGAAAAAAAGCTTGCAACTTAGCCAGGAACATGAACAAGCACACGCACAAAGTGAAGAAAAATTGCTATTTTACTTTTTTCACTATTCTTCTGAGGCAAATACGACAAATTGGTTGTCGAAACGTCTTGGCAAAAAATTGGTGCAGTCTTTACAGGAATCTTCTCTCAAATTCTGCCGTGAAAGAATGCTTCCTCTGAACGACAAGAGCTTCCAGAAGGTGCTGAAGCCTCTAGCCTTATATAATCATACAGAATTCCACAAAGTGCATCTCCACCTCTGGCCTGTGCAAGGAACATGGAGTTGTCTCCCTTTTCCAACAATGAAGAGGAAATGTCAATGCTAAATAGGCAATACAGTCCATGAATTCCATGTCTGCAGACTGCATTGTCGGTCCCCAAATTCATCACTTGGAAGACCATGTGTTGTGCATCCATATCATTGACATAGACCTGTGACAAGGTGTAACTGGTAAACAAGATACTAGTAAATTTATGTCTGTTGTATAAGTCATTTTTTGTTATCTTCACCTTTAGATTAGAACGAGTTGCTGATGCAATGGCTAATCTTAATTTGCAAGTTCCAGTGGTCACAGAATCGAGATTAAATTTTATTGTCCATGTTGGAGGATACTTATCTGCCTCTCTTCTGTTCGATGATAAAAACCATTAGTAGGTTTGATTTGGTTAACCACTTAACGTCATAAAAATTCAAGAAAAAAAACCTGTCTACATGAGCAAAGAACCAATCTTTTCTCGGATCACTGATTCCTATTGTGAAAGTTTGATCAGATTCAGGATGCCCATCTGTGAATCTGTCCCACAAGCAATATTGCCTGTACCTGTCATATTATTAAGATTGATATTCTCAAGTACTTATAGCTCATTGAAGTATTCTAATAATGAAAAGAGAACCAAGTTGCATACTTTTCAGGGCTGCTGATAAATAGCTTATTGACAAATGCAGGATTGACATCAGGAACATAGTAGCCAAGCGCTGTACGATCAGGGAAGCCAATGTCCCACACTGTTGGACCATCTCTCATTGGAGCATAAGTTAAATCTCCCAGTTGTGTTTCTGAGCCTGAGGAACATAAGTTAATATGAATACGAATGTCTTTCTGCTAAATGTTCTATATATATGAACCTACCTGCAGTGATGGTAACAACTGCATTGTCAAGATAATCACCAACTAGCCCAGGAACCCAGCCATGGAGTCCATAGACCCCAGGGATAACGTTCCTAATGGTGAAATTTCCATTAGAATCAGTTTGCACCCAGAATTGATAGCCCTACACTCACATCAGTTTTGGATGTTCATGTTTGAAACAACATGAAGTACTAGAAACTAGTCAAATTGCAGCAAGTAAAACAGATGTAATTGTGATCTACTCTGCTTTCTGTCTGCCAGGCTCCTGCAGTTGTTGCTGCTGATGGACCAACATAAGCGTGTCTAGCAGGAATCAGAGACCCTGAAATAAACCTGAGTCCGGATTTTCACAATGACCATAAGCACAAATTAGTTCTAGAATTGGTATAGTATGCAGTATAATGGCTTAATGGTTATAGCTTTACTTTAAGTTCACTAATTCAGGAACTGAATTATTTTCACCTGTCTAGGACAAACAGTCTTCCTGTAGCAGAACCACGTTCTTTAGCAGTAAGATAATAGCTTGACGCGACAAAATCGTAAGGCCATGCTGCTTCTTCAATCAGCCTCTACCATCAGTCAAGCATCGAAAGAAACTCCCTGAGGAAAAAATAATTGTCACAGTTTTGATACCCAGAAAAAAAAAAAAAAAAGGCAAGAACTCCACAAGTTGTGTGCATAAAAAAGAAACGAATACCTGCTTTTTAGCACCTTCCCACAAGTTGTATGCATCTGACACATTTTTGGTAGAAGTAAGGTAGACGAAGAAGGGACCAAACACCTTACTCCATTCCTCTCCCTCTTGAAAATGAGCTAATATGTCGTCTCCAATATAGTGAGTCCCATGAAACATCTGTTGCACCAAATATTTGTTCTTCATTTAGAACGCGGCAAATGTATTTATTGCATTACTGTGCTTCAGGACTTGGAATTATCAATCAGATGGAAGAACTAACGGCTAAGCAATATGGTCCTGTGTGGGCTGTGAGATTTTGCTTAGTAGGACCTCCATTCCTAAATTCATGACTAGGAAAGATAACCCAGAAACCAACAATTGGGTCACAAATTATCCATCCATGAACTCCGCCATCTTTATTGTCCACCGAGTACTGGTACTTATCATCAACCTGAAGTCTGCAGATGTTCATTTTTGTTTCTATTTTGGCAGCCTGTGAAGTATTGCAAGAACTTTGTATAAAAATCACCTCTCCTTTCAGATAAGGATTGATCGGATTCACGGCAAAACTGACTCAGGCACAATTAGTTGTTTGCCTCTACCTGGAAGTAAATCGTCTGGCATTGGCATTACCCTTTGTTTCTCATCTGAGATTGCCATGTAATGAAACCTGCTCCAATTTTTTCCATAAAAAGAAAAGGATCAATGGCAATGTCAAGTTCTATTGTGAACCCAAGAACTCTTGTGGCTAGTGTTTACTTTTCTCTTCTCAACTTAAAAACCATTCTAGTCTGCGCAAGATCAAAAGCAGGACATCCAGCAGGACGCTCGTATATAGCATAGCAGTTGAATCCTGAAACACCACTCCTCAATATGTACCTGTCGAACAATAAAAAAAAAAAAAAAGGAGGAAAGCTCAGTTCAAGCAAAAATAGTGGGAAAAGAATACAGATTCTGCAGTGTATATATATATATATATATATAAGACCTTATGTCGATAGTAAGTGGCAGCTTGGTTCCTCCAGCAGAGGGATCATAAGTGCTCCTAAAGGAAACCTCCAAACGGTCATTGCTCATTTCAATAACTGTGTAAACAGCCCCTTTCAATCTGCATAATGCAATCGAATTGAGTTCCATGCAAGTACAGCACAGAAAAGCAATACTATCTTCAGGTGTTATACATGTGAGAGTATGTATCTGCATACAGTTGATATCTTTCCTGCCCTCCTGGCAATCTCCGGTTAATGTCCCAGTATCTGCATGGGGAATTCGGAGATTACATGCCAAGAAATTAAAGAAAAGCTGAAAAATAAATAGTGTGATAGTTTAAAAGCTGTACCCTCTGCTAGATTCACTTAACTTGAGATCTAAAAGGTTGTCTATTCCACCATAGTTGATGCCAGTTAAGTAGCCTTGAGGTTTCAATGTTGTAAGTTTCACCAAACCATTCTTCATTATGACCTGCCTTTAACACCAGCATGTTATTAATCCATTTATGGTTTAAAAAAAAGAGAGAAAAAAGAGGGGTTGATGGAGTTATAAATGGACTCAGACTCACATATGGATCAAACGCAACACTTTCTTCTTTGCCATAATAACAGTGAAAAATCTTTAAGTTAATTTATGAGTGTGATGATGAACCAACATGTGAATAGTATAGTAAATGCTATATGTGAGTGATCGATGATCGTTGGTTACTATGAGAATAATTAGTTTACAGCTAAGAATCAAAACAATGTACAGTGTTCTTCTTCTTTATTAATGTGTAAAAAATTTATCTCTCGACTCTTGTATTGTCATATCAAATGGAAGCAGCTGCTTGTAGTTAATATCAAACATGTGCAAGTATTATATATATGTGGAAGGAAGTTTTTTAGGTGCCCTAGCTGTATTTTGACTGTGTTTGATATGGTGTTGGTGCCATTTAAAGGTGGACCATGGCCGTCTGCTCTGCTGCATAAAAAAATTGCGGTGAGCGTGGATCGAACACGCGACCTTCAGATCTTCAGTCTGACGCTCTCCCAACTGAGCTATCCCCGCAGTGCTGGAGCTGCTTTGTGAAACAGAAATTCAGTAAATTTTTACTTCTTCACTCATCTACTCTGTTCCAACATTTTTGAATCATCAACTGCCAACTTCAGCGGACCCACTTGAAAATTGACGGTTCCTGATTTCTGCCATGAAGTCCACTAGAATCTGTTCATGTGACCAAAACCCAGTTGACAGCTAATACGCCATATTTCCCCCGCCTACTGTTATTACAAAACACAAACTTTGCTCAGAAAGAAAAAAGATAATACACAATTTTCAGAGATAAAAGTTTAGTACAAGAACTGACACTAAAGAAAAATGGAGGCCCATTTACTCTCTTTATAATGCATTCTTGAAGTCTCTGTTTCTATTTCAGATCAAAAATTTCTTACTACATTACATATTTACATAGAAAACGAAAGAAAAGGAGTAAGCTTTGCTTAAGCTCTTTACAAGAAATGAGGGATAACACGCTTCTTCATTCTCTTTCTCTTCTTTTTTTCTTGTTTTTCCTTGTTAATGGAGAAAACCCTTATAGATTCTTCACTTGGAAAGTCACTTATGGTGACATTTACCCTCTAGGTGTTAAGCAACAGGTACTACATTACATTACACTTGTGTTTTCTTTTCTTGGTAATGGTATTATTGTGTTCTTAAAATCACTTTTCTTGATTTTGGAAACAAAAGAACTTGTCTTTTTTACTGAAATGGTGTTTATGGGCGTTTAAATTTAGTAAGTGTTTCTGTTGTTGCAGGGAATCTTGATTAATGGGCAGTTTCCAGGGCCACAAATTGATGCTGTTACTAATGATAATATCATTATCAATGTTTTTAATTACTTAAGAGAGCCATTCCTTATCTCTTGGTAATTATAACTACCCACTACTTCTTTCTTTTTCTTCTCTTTGTTTACAGTTTAATAGTAAAAATAGAAAATGCGGGAAAATGAAAGAGCATAAGGTGAAGATTTTGAGTCCTTGATGTTCCTTCATTATGCTTGAATCCTGTTTTGCATGTTTGTCTGTCAAATTATATGCAGCAATGTTCTCTTTTTTCTTGGTCTGGATCTTCCTCTTCTGGAACTAATCCGCACTAGAATCAGTTTTGGGGTTTAATACACTGTACCAGATCTGCGGCTAAATACTTCACATTATTTCGCTGTAACAGTACTGTAGGATTGCTTTTTTTTTTCCCCCTTATTTCATTCTCTAATAACAAAAACTCTTTAACATTTGGCTAAAAACACCCATCAAAGTTAAAGTTCAAGATTGAGCCTTTGCTTCATTTGGTGGGTGGTCACTTTTGTCAATTGCAAAATGAGATTCCTTACCTAACTGTGAACTGCACAGTTATAATTTTCAGATACGGAGAAAGTAGGGAGCCTGAACCTCAATCTCTGAAGCATTCTATGATGCAATAAACAAGGGATGAGTCACTGGAATAAAACGTTTTCTGATAGAATATATGGGGAAGCAGAAAATTATAATTAGAACGATGTGTTTACATCTCGTTTATTGTTTATTTCCCCTTTCTGGCCACATTTTTCTTGTTGACACTCACTTTAGTATCTGACTTAATTAGAACCATGTTTCATGGTTCAATCTCAGTTTAATTAGCTAGTGCTTCGTTGATTGGTAGCTCTGGAATAAATTACTAAAATATTATAATTGTGCAACTGGCAATATGTACTAAATTATACCACCCACATGGTAGATGTCTAGATCTCGAGACATTTATTATTGGTTGTAGTCAGCGGATTGATGGTTGTGCTAGTGTTGGTCAGCTTAAATATTTTTCTCATTTATGATTAACTTAAATTGGAGGTTGAGATCTAGATCTACAACTTAAATTGGAGCCCCATTTACAATATCAGATCTTTTTAGGAATACTGCTAACTTTCTTGTATGTATTAGTAATCTATTGTCATTTATCTGATTTTAATCATATTTTATGTGTGTGGGCGTGGACATATGAAGCTCCCAAGACTTTCAGATGACCTCAGACTTTTAAAATTGATTAGTCTTAATATCACAAAATGTGGGCATAATCTTTTGAATTTGCATTTCCTATTTTCATAGTTTGATTTCTGCTCACGAATGGTGAGCCTGTGCATTGATGTTTATAATGTTATGCCTACGATAAAGCAATTAATTCAAAGTACACTTTATGGGGAATTTGAATCTAAAGGCTCATGTGTTCCAACAGGAATGGCATACAACAGAGAAGGAACTCATGGCAGGATGGTGTCTATGGTACCAACTGTCCAATTTTGCCGTTAAGAAACTTCACTTACATCCTCCAGTTGAAGGACCAGATTGGTAGCTATTTCTATTTCCCATCACTTGGAATGCACAAGGCTGCTGGTGGGTTTGGTGGCATTAGAGTATGGAGCCGTCCAGAGATTCCTGTACCTTTCCCTCCTCCTGCTGGGGATTTCACTGTACTGGCTGGAGACTGGTACAAGAGAAATCACTATGTGAGCGCTTTTTCCTCAAGATTATTGCATATGCATGGCATGCTAAGTTTATCATGATTCTACCACCATCACTGTTGATTAAATAATTTTTTTTACCAGTAGTGCTCATGTTGTAGTTCCTATTTGGTTGTAGCAACTGAGGCGAATCCTGGATGCTGGTCATGATCTTCCATTCCCTGACGGGCTTCTCATCAATGGTCGTGGATGGAATGGATACACGTTTACAGTTGATCCAGGTGTCTATTAATGAATTTTATTTCTTGTTGTTGCTGGCATTGTCCTTCTTTCTGTTGCTTGTACTGTCAATTTTTTCAATTCTGTCAATTTACTATCTTAATGCATAATTCATTCTTGATGTATTCAGAATTCACCTGCTAGGTGTCATGCATCTGTTGCACTGTTTCTAAACATTTAATTTCTATTTGGTGAGTATTTATTACTCAATATGGTGAATATTTATTTGCAGGCAAGACATATAGGTTCAGAATATCAAATGTGGGCCTTTCAACATCTATTAACTTCAGAATTCAAGGGCACATGATGAAACTAGTGGAGGTAGAAGGATGTCATACGCTACAAAATTCCTACTCCGCCCTTGACATACATCTTGGGCAGTCCTATTCTGTCTTGGTTACTGCTGATCAGCCAGCAAAAGATTACTACGTTGTTGTTTCTACACGCTTCACAGCTCGTGTACTGACAACAACAGCCATTCTTCACTATAGCAATTCACAAATTGGAGTTTCTGGTCCAGTCCCAGGTGGACCAACTATTCAGATTGCTTGGTCCCTCAACCAGGCCAGATCATTCCGGTATTTGGTTACTTTATAATATCTTTTCACATAATCACTCTCTGTATATGATTTATGTGCTCACTGTAACTTATCTTTCTTGGAATGTATTCACCTGTCCTCTGCACGGTTTCTTGCTAGTTTATTGTGATAACTGACCGCTCTTTACCTAGTTATCACACGCTATAATCCTAGCTTATCTCACATACGCTGCATATTTTCTGTGAAACCAGTAAGAATCTGACTGCGAGTGGGCCTAGGCCAAATCCACAAGGTTCTTATCACTATGGATTGATCAACACAAGCCGCACAATCACTCTTGTAAACTCTGCTCCTCTTATCAATCGCAAGCAGAGGTTTGCTGTCAATAGCGTCTCATTTGTTCCTGCAGACACCCCATTAAAACTTGCAGACTACTTCAATATTCCAGGGGTTTTCAACGCCGGAAGTATGCCAAGCTACCCCACCTGGGGAAATGCTTACCTCCAGACCTCAGTGATGTCAGCTAATTTCAGAGAATTTATTGAGATTATATTTCAAAATTGGGAAGACACTGTTCAGTCATGGCACATTGATGGTCATTCCTTGTTTGTTGTGGGGTAAGCTTATCAGTATCACTACTAATGTTTTACGTATAAAATTATCTAGCTTAATCTGGCACTTTAGCATAAGATGTGCTCACATTCCATGGCATGAGCAGAATGGATGGAGGGCAGTGGACACCTGCAAGTAGAGCAGGATATAATTTGAGAGATGCGGTGTCTCGTTGCACCACTCAGGTATAATCAATATATACGACGTGAATCTGATGAATATGAAGTTGTAAATATATATATATATATATATATGTAGCTGTTTAACCTGTTTGACTGTACTACATAGGTGTATCCCAAGTCATGGACTGCAGTTTACATGGCTTTGGACAATGTGGGAATGTGGAACATTCGATCCGAGAACTGGGCTAGGCAATATCTGGGGCAGCAGTTCTATCTCAGGGTTTACACAGCTTCAAAATCTTATAGAGACGAGTTACCCATCCCAAGGAACGCTCTTCTTTGCGGTCGAGCAAGAGGCCGTCACACTAGGCCCCTTTTATGAATCAGTTTAGACTATAGATTATAAATTTTGTCACGAGAGGGTGACATTGTAGGTATGCGTTGCTCATGGACAAGGAGAAAGTGTTCCTTTTCCTTGCGGGAAGTGGTTGCAATGCATGGTGAGCTCCACTTGAGCTTCGAGTTGTTTCTCCTTTATAATTGGGCTGGAGAGCCTGTCCTTTATCTTTGCCTGTACGACCTTATTCTTGTAAGCTCACTCCGTAGTAGAACTTGTGGATTATTCAGATTGCAAAACCAGACCATACTCAAAACTTTTGAACATGGATGTAGATGATGTTTGTTATCAGGCACCTGATGATTTGATCGCAGTGAATTTATTATTGAAGTAGGAAAATCTTTGGCGACTAGAACAAAATTCCATGTCGCCAAAATGTTTATGTGAATTGGCGTCGCCAAAACACAACCAAGCATGTTGGTGCGAGTATCTGCGACAAGCGACGGTCAATAGCATCGCGAGGTTGGAATTTTGGTGACAACTGTTGTCGCTATATTTATTTAGATTAGGATTTTCATAGAGCGATGGAAAAAATACGTCCCCAATTTTAGTAGTTTGCTACGTCAATCATCGCTGACAAATTTATCAGGACGAAAATAAGTTGTTATCTCTTCTGATAAAGATGTAGTTGTCGCCAAGTATTTAGCAATCCAAATAATTCGTCGCTATAAAACTTTATGAACTTGTATCTTGCAATCACGATTTCAACACCTAAACTCTTCCAAAAGACCAGCGTATATCAAAATTTCAATTATAAATTCTTTAGCGTTATATATCATAGCCACAAAATAATAAGGGATAAGTACAAAAATACCATATAGTTTAACATATTTACATTTTTAATCATATAGTATTTTATGATATTTCAATATTCTGTGCATTGTGCTGTTAGCAAATAAAAATCAAAAATATTAATACCGTTTATATATACTGAATTGGATATCAACGTGTTACACATCAGCACATACAAATTTGTCATAAGATATTATTTTTGTAACAATTCATAATCACAGTTAAAAGTAAAATAAAAGAAAAAATTGGATTGTGGCTTTGTCATATAGGTTGAACGATAGATCATAAAGCTTTGACAAATTATTTTATTGCGGAACCTTTAATTAATTTGATTGTTTGGCAGATTCGAATATTTTTAATTTGTAACATGTATAACGTAGTTATGTGAGTCAAAACAAACCATCATTTAGGGAGATTAATTATGTCAACGGACGAAAGAAACATGAATTCCATGATCATCTTATCCATAAAGAACATAGAAAATGTTGACCATTTTTTACAAAAATAAATTAATTAAAACCTGTTAATGATTACCAACTAAACTTTTGTGCATATGATTACCGCTATAACCGAAGTTAAATTTTCATACCAGTTTCGGTCCTAAGTCAATTGCATTCAGTAATTTAAAAAAAAAAAAAATTGGAATCATATATTTATATATTAATAAAGATTATTAATTTTACAATGAATAATTTTAAACAATATAAAAGTTCCAAAAAAAATTAAAAAATATATATTAGTTTTTAGTGTATATATATATTAAAGACTTTGATTTACTGAATCTTTAAAATAAAAGAAAAAGAAAATAAATGTTATTAAATTTTTATTTTGTTAGTATTTTTCAAGCTCTATAAGCTTGTTTTAAAAATACAAACAAATTATTCAAAAAGGTGTGAATGAGTTGAAAGAGAACTCTTACAGCTTAACTAGAGATTTCAAGTTTAAACCCTGAATATGTAGCTACTTTAAAATTCTTGAGGTAGTGTTGTGTCGCTCTCCGGAGTCTTATTCGGCATGCTCTAAATTAGTCAGACTAATTCTCGATACCAGATTAAATATTGCTTCCCAAAAATTCAATTGTAATATCGATATCTTAATTAGCTTACGATATCACAAGACACTTGTCTATGCTTCTTGCAAATGTATCCAAAAGAATATTCCCCAATTTGAAACCGCCTTCTGCCTTCTCCAACCTCTTGTCAGCCATCCCATATAGCAACATACAAATCTTGTTTCACCCATTTTGGCCTCAAATGAAAATGCCCACAAAAAACTAAAAATAATAATAATAATAAACGCAAATTAAAAGAGAGCATTAATCATTAATCAATATTCCTACTCTTACATGTATATGAACTTCACATATAAGTGGAATACCCATTGTGCATATTACATACATGTTATTATTTTGTGATTGGTCAATACAAAATTAATGATTTTTTAGCCCCTTCTAGCTAGTAATTAACTAGTGTGGAAGAATGCAAATTATAATAAGACAAAAAAAAAACGTAGTTTTAAATCTTACAATTTGAAAAATAAGGTTTTTTTTTTATTATTATTTTTTATTTTTGGCAATAAAGTGTTTTAGTTGTAAAAAGTGTAGGCAGGGAAGTAACATTGTTTCGATATAAGATTATATGTAAAAGATATATGTGGTATGGGCGTTTCATATATGCAAAGGGCATAGAGAGGTTTTCTTGGTATTTATGTTTCCTTTAGGTTATGCAAACGTTTTATACATGTGCATGCTCATGTATGTTCTCTTCTTTTTTCTGCTTTCAGCCAAACTTTTCAATGTATGGATGTGTATATGTTAATTTATTTTGTTTTTTTTGTGGGGTGTGTTTTTTATTTATATATAATATTTTTTTCTAATTATTAGTTTATATATATATATATTTGTTATAACGTTTGATATAGGTAATTGGCGTGGGAATTTGATCTGGGAATTGTTGCTTTCATACTCATTTTGCTATTTTGAGAGGGTTACTTTTTGTCTTATCTTACTAAAGGATGACCTCAAGAAAGAATATTATGATATGCACCAAGAAAACAAACAATAAGAATGATGGAAATTTAAGGGCAAAAAAAGATTAAAACAAAATTAAAAGGTTCCTTTCTTTTTCTTTTCAAAATGTAATTATTAAGCTGAAATTATTATAACCATGAAAGAGTAGAATTTGTTGTAGTCATTAAATCAATTTTTTTTTGTTCTTTCCCCCTTCTTTAGTAAATACACTGAAAATAAGGCTATAGATGTAGTTTTTTTTACTATTCAGTAAATAATGTGTTGATATTAGGTAGTTGATTTATCATGAAAACAATGTACATAAAAAAAATTATCTATCATTCTCGCTATATTATTAATAACAGAGATGATATTAACATAATTTATACTATAATTTTAATTTTAAATTTCTATTTTCTATTTTCTATTTATATATTAATTAAATAAAAAGATACAGTATAAAAGTGATTGAAACAACACTCGTCAAAGAATATTATGAGCTACAGGGTTAAAGTTCTGTTATCATCGATTTATGAAATTAGTTTTCATATGATTTTTAAAAAAATTGATCTTTTATTATATAATCTATCAACATTTTAGATCTTATCTTTTCATGAATTGAAAAATTAAGTAAAAAGAATAATAAAATTTTTTATTGCTGATTCTTTTAATATATTAAACTTTCATTTTCACCCAATGATGAAGGTATTTTTGAACCGAAACCAAATTCTGAAATTCCGTGTCCAAATTTTCCTTTTTCTAATCGAAACTCCAAGGGACTAATCTGACCTTAGTAGCTAGGGAGTTGAGAAAAAGCTGCACATACAGACAATTCTTTGCAACAAGAGTCTCTCTCGTATTTATTCTCTTTTGTTGTCATCAAAGACCTCACTTCTCTTTTTCTCTGTCTGTCTTTCTCCTTATCTCCCTCAATTCAGACAATGAAAAGGGCACTACTAGATGCTCATAAGACCTCTCCTAAAGGGTCTCCATCCTCTTCTCTTGATACTCTTGATTTTGCTTTAAATTCTTCTACTGATGTGAGAGCTATAAGGAGGCGGATAGATGGTAATCTGCCTGAGATAACCTTGAAATCCCCAATGGTTAGGCCTTATGTTCGATCAAAAATGCCTAGGCTTCGATGGACTCCTGATCTTCACCAGTGCTTTGTTCATGCAGTTGAAAGGCTTGGCGGGGAAGATCGTAAGCTTTCTTTCAATACTATATTTTTGTTAATTCTTTTGTCTTCTCATACAGAATTAGATAAAAGGGTTTGAACTCGTGAAATTTTACGCTGTAAAACATACACTAAACGATTTATTTTCACTTTTTTTTTTCTCTTGATCATGTGTTAATGAATCCTATTGCTCAACATGATAGGTTTTATCAGTTCTAATGTGTGAAAGTTGATGCCTGGAAAAAGAATGTTTTATTAATTATGTGGGATTTCAATTGTATAGGAGCTACTCCAAAGATGGTTTTACAGATAATGAATGTGAAGGGCCTTACCATATCTCACGTAAAGAGCCATCTTCAGGTTATACCTAATCGACTCTCTATTTGATTAGAGCCAAACCAAAAGTGTACTTATTATGTTTTTTGTATATTTCTTTGATCCATTTGCAAGTATTTCTGTAACATTTTGATTGGTATGTGCTATGCACAGATGTATAGGAGCATGAAGCATGAGCAAATGATACAAGGTATAAACATACCACATATCTAATCTCTCAGTTCTATATGTACGTAATTTTTTCTGTTCATTAAAGGATAGAGAAAATATAAAGAAGAAAATAAAGTAGCATCACCAAAATAAAATAAAGTAGATGGATATGCAATTTAATGAGTTAGGTAATTTCTTAGCTAATAAGCATAAAATTTGCCAGCAATGAAATTTACATTTGTTATTCAGCCATTCATTACCACATATAAATGGTTAGATATAAAGACAATGAAAGGAATTAACCATATATGGGACTAGGACTACGGTGGTGTAAGAACTCAAAACTGGTTGATAATACAAACACTGACATAAACTAAGAAACTGTCATCAAGTGTATTTTTTACCAACTTTTTTTAATTTAATTTAATTCCTGAAATGATTTATTTATGCACATATCAAAAAAGTTGTCATTTAAAAGAAGAATTGCATCAAAATGACTTATATATATACACACACACAACAATGTATCAAGAAAATCTTTTGCTACTCAGAACACAATAAGTTAAAAAATAAGAGGTTATTAGCTCAAAATGATAACAGGACTAAAAACATGTTATAATAATTCCTTTAATGATGAGGACAACATTTAATTTGATTTTCTTTTTAGGATAATTAGTTAATTAAAAATAATTATATATTTATCTAATTAGAGATAATTATATATTTATCTAGATTTTTATTTTAGTTTTATAGATTAAATTAGAAATAATTATCTAGAGTTTTATTTTATTATTATTCTAGTTTTCTAGTTTAACTAGGATTCTAACTAGAGTTGATAGCTTACACTACAAATAACTATGTTAGGGTTGTGATTTTATTATTCAATTTTTATCAATTAAAAGCTATTTTGCTTAACTATTTTCTCTGGATTGAGATTGTTAATCTCTGGATTGAGATTGTGGTTCCTCTTTTATAATCAACGTGTTTGATTATCGCGCTACACGTTGCGTCAGGTGGTATCAAAGCAGGTTTTTCCTAATCGATGGCTAACCTTGATCGTGGTAATGATGGCAACCAATCCCAAGACGGCGATCGAGGATTGCAGGCTGTTTGGAGAGCAATTGAAGAACAACAACAGAATGAATACCCAAAATATAACCCAGCTATTGGAAGCAATGCAAACCCAATTGTAGGTTGTGTTGAGGGTTACCGAACAAGGGCATAGGAATGATGATGGTAAAGAAGGCAGAGGATTTCACCCTGTCAGACCCGTTGTTGATCCCATTCCCAATAATCAGAGGAGGCCAGCCAGAGTATATGATGACACATCTGATGATGAGGCTGACTTCGAGAATATGGCACATGCAGGGAATATGGCACCTGTGCATGGAGGATTTGGTGGCAGACGACAATGGCAACCAAACTACAGAGGGGACAACGAGTACAAACTAAAGGTAGATATTCCTAACTTCAGTGGGGATCTTGATATAGAGGGTTTTCTTGATTGGTTGACTGAAGTAGATAGGTTCTTTTATTATATTGAGTTGCCCGAGGAGAGGAAGGTGAAATTTATTGCCTATCGGTTGAAAGGGGGAGCATCGGTTTGGTGGGAAAGATTGAGAGAGACAAGGATGAGAGAGGGTCATGGTCTGGTTCAGACTTGGAGGAGAATGAGGCAATTATTGCAGGGTAGATTTTTACCTTCAGACCATGAACAATATCTTTTCCATACTTATCAGAGGTGTACTCAGGGAATGTGGAGTGTAATTGAGTATAATGCAGAGTTCATGCGATTGGCGGCGAGGAACCAATTGTCAGAAAGTGAAAATCAATAGGCAACAAGGTTCTTGAGTGGGTTGAAACCAGCGCTTCGAGATAAGATCGGTGTGCAGATGGTTTTCAGTGTACAAGAGGCAAGGAATTTAGCCATGAGGGCTGAATCACTTATCCAGGAGCAAACCCGGACTGCCAATTACAAAAGGTATGGAGGAGGAGACAATAAGGCTGCATTTGATAAGGGTAAGACGCCTCAAACCAGTAATGTGGAGACTACCACTATGGGTGTAGGGAAAGGCAAGGGTATGATGAGGGAGAAGAATGACACTATAACTCCTACCAAAAATGCCAACCCCTATACCAAACCTTTTGGCATTAAGTGCTATAGGTGTGGAGAGATGGGGCATCGTTCAAACGAGTGTCCAAAGAGGAAGGCTGTGAATATGGTAGAGAAAGAGGATGAGGCTGATGATGAGGTGTGTGGACCTGATGGAGATGATGATGATTGTGATTATGATGACCATGATGAGTATGCATGTGTGGTGCGGAAACTCATATTGTCACCAAAGAGTGTGGATGATACTCAACGCCACAAGCTCTTTCGCACTAGATGCACCGTTCAAGGGAGTTTGTTTGATCTCATCATTGATAGTGGCAGTCAAGAGAACATCATAGGGAGAGACATGGTGGAGAAACTGAAGCTAGCGACTGAGGAACATCCTAATCCATACACCATTGGATGGATTAAGGAGGTAGGAGGCATCAAGGTGACAGAACGTTGTAAGGTATCTTTCTCCATTGGTAAATACTGTGATGAAATTTATTGTGATGTGGTTGATATGGATGCTTGTCACATACTATTTGGGCGTCCTTGGCAATATGATGTGGATGCCAAGTATATGGGTAGGAAGAATCTTTATCAGTTAGAGAAAGGAGGGGTGAAGTATACCTTAGTGCCATTTGCTAGGAAGAACCAACCCAAAGCTTCTAAAGCAGAGGGGAGGAACTTTCTCACCATTGTGCGCGAACCAACTATATTTATTGAGGAGTGCAAGGAGACGCGTGAGGTTCATGTGCTGGTAGTGAAAGGGGAGGCAGGTAATGAAGAATTAGAGGGACATCCAATTCCAGTGGAGGTGCAGAAATTATTGGAGGAGTTTGAGGATGTGGTGCCCGATGATTTGCCTAAGGGTTTACCTCCCATGAGGAACACACAACATCATATTGACTTGGTGCCTGGTGCTACTTTGCCCAATTTACCTCATTACAGAATGAGCCCAAAGGAGAATGAGATCTTGAGGGAGAAGGTAGAGGAATTATTGAACAAGGGACACATACAGGCTAGTTTGAGTCCATGTGCGGTTCCAACATTATTGACACCAAAGAAGGATGGGAGTTGGTGG
>CATIWO010378462.1:0-17890 GCA_949673435.1 Macaranga tanarius
TTAAATTCTTATATTTTGACGTATTGTAATGTATTCTATATGTTATTCTTAATTAGTTATTGAGAAGAACTATATGTATGGTTGTATTAATAATTACTTATTGAGTTGCAAGCTCATTCCTTTGCAATTGTGGTTTTTCAGGTTAGTTAACCTAGCTTGAAGTGTATTCCATATGAGCTCAGGTGGGTCAAGGGCAGGCTTGGTGTTGACATCTCCATCATCATGATCATCATCATCATCATCACATTCAAGCATTTTATTTTTAAGCAATGTATCTATTTTGATAACAAGTTATATATGTACACTAAGGTATAATATGTATTAAACAAGGTTTTTGGCATAAATGTATATCTCTTTTAAATTAGAAAAAAATATATTTGTGCCACATATTATTATGTCATTGAAAAATTTGTATGTAGTACCTAGAGGGTGCTACAGTCAGGGTTAAGTTTGACCTTAAATTCGTCAAGTTTTTTCAGCACCTGCTCTAGATCTATAGAATGGTCTTCAATTGTTCTACTTTTAAAAATTAGGTCATCCATATATACTTCAATGTTTTTGTCAATATCTTCCTTAAAGATAAAGTTCATGAACCTTTGGTATGTGGATCCTGTATTTTTGAGTCCGAAGGGCATTATATTATAAAAGTATAGCCCTTGATGAGTTATGAAGGATGTCTTTTCTTGATCCTCCTTCTTCATAGGAATCTGATGATATCCTTGTGCGGCATCCATGAAGCTATATATTCTGTGGCAAGCAGTTGAATCTACTAGCTGATCAATGGTTGGCAAAGGGTAACTGTACTTTGGGCATGCTTTATTCAAATCTATGTAATCTACACACATCCGATACTTCCCATTTGCCTTTTGAATAAGTACTACATTCGCTAGCCATTCGGGATATGTAACCTCTCGTATGAATCCTGCTTCCAGTAGCTTTGTTGTTTCTGATGTTACAATTTTTTTATCTTTCCAGTGTGAAGTTCCATTTCTTCTGTATCATCGGTTTGATAGAGGGATTAATATTTAGGCTGTGAGCCACTACGTTCGAATCAATCTCTACTATTTTCGCTGCTTGTGTAGCAAAAGCGCCTTCGTGGCTTTGCAACACTTGTTCAATTTCTCTCTTTAATTGTTGAGGTATCTTTCTGCCAATTTTTATTACTTTGCCATTTGCGAGCTTTATTTCTTTCAATTCCTCTACCGGTTCTAGCTTTATTCCTTGCTTTTCAATATCCATATTGGATTCAATCGGAAAAGCTTCTAGTTCATCTTTGGTGGCTAGCTGGTGGCATTGCTTTACGATTTTTTGATCTCCCTTGATTATAATGACTGACCCTGAGATAGGAATTTTCATTACCAAGTATCTGATACTTGTTACCGTATTTGCTTCCCATAGGATTGGCCTTCTGATAACTCCATTATAGGCCAGCTGAGTATCAACTATATTAAAGTAGGATTTTATTGTAGTATGTTCATGTGAATCTCGCTCTTTGAATTTTATATTTAGTTTGATACTTCTCATTAGCTAAACAGTTCCTCCATAAAAATTTATTATCGGATTTATAGTTGGATTCAATTCTACTGTTGAGCCTCCCATTGCATGAAAGGCTTCTCAAGTTAGAACATTAACCGCACATCCATCATCTATCAGCAATCTTTTTACTAAATAATTCTTGATATGAGTGCTGATTACTAATGCATCATTGTGAGGTTGTTTGACATGAAGTCCATCTTTTGGACTAATAGTAATTACTAGTATAGACGAGCTGGCTCTGGCCATGTATATGTCTTTTCTTAGTCTTTTCTTTCCGTTTGATGAGGTTGCTCCATCGATGATCATATTTATTACTCCTGACACCTCTTTCCGATTTCTTTTAGAATCTTTATGACTTTCAGTTCTAACATCCGAACTTCATTGCCTCTTTGGAGGTTCCTCGGTGAACTTATTTAGAGAACTTACTCTCACAAATCATTTTATTTCAATTTTGAGGTCTCGACACTCATTCGTATCATGACCATGATCATAGTGATATCTATAATACCGATTCTTATCTATCGTTCCACCATAAAATGGATTGAGTCTTCGAGGAGTCGGTAAGTCTATACCATTTTGTTTGATCCACATTAAAAATTTTCTGATCTTGGGGCGTTAAGGGGTACATATCTTTTATCCTTACTTCTTTGCCTATTTAAACTGCACTCCTTTTTTAGATCTCTTTTCTCCTCCTTTTTCTTCATTTTTCTTCTTCCGTATCTCTTTCATATCTTCATTCAGGTCAATTAACTTAGTGGCTATTTTAATTTCTTCGAGGAAAGTTTGTGGTTTCTTCGTCATAATTTTATCCCTGAGCTTTCCCATTTTAGTTTCATATTTTAATGCATCTATTGCTACTTCATTACTTAAATGCTCTATTTGCATAGTAATTTTGTTGAACCTACTAAGGTAATCCCGAAGTGTCTCGTTATCACCTTATTTACAGAGTCGTAGATCATTGATGCTCTTTTTTAGTGGAATATTCATTATAAATCGAACTCAAAATTGTTCTATCAATTCTTTGAAAGTTAATATAGAATTCTTCGGTAGTCTATAAAACCATCTTTGAGCTGTGTTGGTTAGTGTTGTAGGAAACACTCGATATATAATGGCATCATTAACATTTTACAGCATCATCTTAGTTTGGAACATAGAAGCATGGGCTACCGGATCACCTATTTTGTCATATTGATCCAAAAGTGGAACCTTAAACTTCGACAGTATTAGGGTTGCCATTATGTTATAGACGAACAAAGTGCTTCCATCCAAAATGCATTCCTCTATTTCATCAGGTCCAGCACGAACCTTATGTATCGCTTCACATAACTGACAATTAAAGTCAGTCCTATCTCTCCTAGGAATGTTAGATTCTAATTCCTATTCTGAATTGGATTCCTATCTTCTATTCCTATTTTCATATGAGTCACCTTGTTCATTGTGAAGTGACAATCGATCAATTTACAGTCCATCAGTAGTTGCTCCAACGAGTGCAGCTGGAGTTAAAGTTCCTACAATAGGAGTTTTGGTTACTGTCTCCTGAGTTAAATAGGACAATTATTGTTGTAGGAAAGAGAGCTGCCCTTTTACGCTATTAATCAATGCTTCCTTGAATAACGGTGGTAGATTTGATGGAATGGGAGTCTGACTTATCCCGGTGACATTGGGAGGATTTGGAAAAAGAACAGTCGGAACAAGTCTTGATATATGCTGAAAAGGTGCATAATATTATGGTGATACTCCTATGGTGATTCCAGGTTATAAATTATTTGGAGACAAATTCAAGGACTCAGAACCAAGGGGTTGTGAGAAGTTATCCTCTTGAATAGTTATTGTAATGGTTAGGGTGAGAGCCACCGTACTCATGGATGTTCCTCTTTAAAGAGATGGAGGCTCTTATGTGTTCACCATATGTCGATATGGCTGAATGAAATTATCACAGGGTAATTTAAATTCAGAAAAATAAAGAATTATCTTGAATTTTCCCTACAGACGGTGCCAATTGATGAATGCTCAACCTTCTTTGAACCTACAAGTACAAAAGAAAATCTTGGATAAGCCTAGAATCTTCGATCCATAGGTTCTCTGATGCTTAAGTCAGAGAAAAGTTATTCAAGACGATTAATAATGAGAAATATGATCCTATATATAGGCATAAAAGAGACATACCTAATCTCAATTGAATTGGTATATTGATAATTCTTATTCTTTATTGATTAAATGACTTTAACCTTATCATAAAATAATCTTATATGGATGTTAAGTCCTCTATTGGGCTTAATCTTTAGGGGTTTAGGCTCATATAGGCCTTTGAAGACTATCAATTACCATTCGGAATAAATATCCTTTTCCCAAGATAGAATATCTATTTGATCAACTATAAGGAGCAAAGGTATTCTTCAAGATCGATTTATGCTCTGATTATCACCAGTTAAGGATCAAGGAATCTGATGTGTTAAAGACTGCCTTTAGAATGAGATATAGACACTATAAGTTTTTGGTAATACTGTTCGGACTCACAAATGCACCAGCTATATTTATAGACCTGATGAATCACATATTTAAACCATATTTGGACAAGTTCGTAATCGTGTCCATTGACGACATTTTGGTATACTCAAAATCAAGGGAGGAACATGAAGAACATCTAAAGATGATATTGGAAGTATTGAGGACTAAACAGTTATACGCGAAGTTTAGTAAATATAAATTTTGATTGGATAAAGTTGCATTTCTTGGACATGTAATATCGGCTGAAGGAGTGTATGTGGACCCTAGCAAAATCGCAGCAATTGTAAATTAGGAGCCACCAAGAAATATAATAGAGATACGAAGCTTCCTAGGTTTAGCGGGCTACTACCAAAGATTTGTACAGAATTTCTCAATTATTACATCACCATTGAAATTATTGAGAAAGGATGAAAAGTTTGAATGGAATTCGAACTGTCAACGAAGCTTCGAAACCTTGAAAGAGAAGTTATTCACTACCCCAATATTGACATTATCTGTTGAGGGAGGTCATTATGTGGTGTATAGTGATGCTTTAAACCAAGGACTTAGCTACATATTGATGCAAAATGGAAGGGTTGTAGCATATACATTAAGGCAACTAAGGCCGCATGAGCAGAACTATCCCACATATGATCTAGAGCTAGCAGCAGTAGTATTCACGTTAAAGATATGGAGACATTACCTGTATGGAGTCACTTGTTAGATATTTATGGACCACAAGAGCCTAAAATATATTTTAACTCAGAAGGAGTTAAACTTGAGATAGAGACGTTGGGTAGAGTTACTGAAGGATTATGACTATACAATCGAGTATCACCCAGGAAAAGCTAATGTGGTCGCAGATGTACTGAGTTAAAAATTAGGTGGTAATTTATATTATATTCGTACAATATCGATGCTGTTGTTAATTGAACTGAGGAGGCTGAACGCTGAACTCACAGTGAGTACCACCAATGGAGTTTTGGCTATTTTAAAGGTAAAGCATATGCTGTTAGAGAAAATAATGACAGCGCAAAGCATGGATTTAGAAACGAGGAAATTATATGAGGATTCAAAAAGTGGAAAGATGAAAGAATTGAATTACAGTGAAGAAGGAATCTTGAAGTTTGGAAGTAGATTATGTTGCCAAATGTAGAAGAATTAAGGCGAGAGATAATGGAAGAGGCATATTATTTAGCAGATTCTATGCATCTAGGAAGTACGAAAATGTATAGAACGCAGAAAGAAAACTATTGGTAGAAAAGGATGAAAAATGATGTAACGGAATTCGTATCTAAATGTTTGACATATTAGCAGGTGAAGGCTGAACATAAACATCCCATAGGAATACTACAATCCTTGGCGATCCCTGAATGGAAGTGGGAATATATTATAATAGACTTTATGGTAAGATTACCAAAAACCCAGCAAGGATATGATGTTGTATGGGTGATTGTCGATCGATTAATGAAGTCAGCACACTTATTGCCGGTCAAGACTAGCTACAATTTGAACAAGCTGGCGGAGCTTTATATAAAAGAGATCGTGAGATTGCATGGAGCTCCAGTGTCGATTGTATTGGATAGAGAAACAAGATTCACCTCACAATTTTGGTCAAGTTTACAAAAAGTGTTGGGTACTAAACTGAAGTTTAGTACAACCTTCCATCCTTAGACGGACGGTCAATTTGAACGTACCATCCAAATTTTGAAAGATATGCTCAAGCAAATGTGTTAAGATAACTGGATAGGCAAATATCGTTAATGAAATTTGCCTATAATAACAGTTATCATAATAGCATAGATATGGCCCTGTTTGAAGCACTATATAGAAGGAAGTGTAGAACTTTGATTTGTTAGGAGGAAGCTGGAGAGAGAGTTGTTAGGACCGGAGTTAGTACAAATGATACAAAAAATCTTTGTATAGTTCAAGCCAACCTGAAAATGGCCCAAGATAGACAAAAGAGCTATGCCAATTTAAAGCGAGCTGATATTGAGTATAACGTTGGCAAAAAGTGTTTCTAAAAATATTCCCGTGGAAAGGAGTATTGAGATTTGGCAAGCACGGTAAGCTAAGTCCGAGATTCATAGGACTATACGAGGTAATTGAGTGTGTTAGACCAGTAGCCTATCGACTGGCTTTGCCCCTAAGTCTATCTGGAATCCATGACGTCTTCCACATATCAATTCTGAGAAGGTACAGAAGTGATCCTTCGCATATACTATGAGAACAACCGGTGAAACTAAAAGAAAATTTATGCTACGAAGAAGAGCCTGTATCGAGTATAGCCATAGATCAAAAAATATTACGCAATAAGGTTGTTCGACTAGTAAAAACGCTATGGGAAAATCACCCCTGTGAGGAGGCCACGTGGGAGCGAGAACAAGATATGAGACATTGGTATCCGTAATTATTTTTGCATGGAATGAGTTGAGAATATTAGCGTTCTCAAATTTTGAGGATGAAATTTTCTAAGTGGGGGAGAATTGTCAGGTCCGTACCCGAATATTTAATATTATATTTAGGTAGGACTAAATTGTATAGAAAATAAGCTTGGAAGAAGGACTAAATTGTAATAAATAAAGTTAAAGGGTTAAGCGGCTATAAGGCTTAAACTGCCATTCTTAAGGAAAAAAAAAAGAAAGAGAAATGATGAGTGGGCCATGTGTGGCTCAAGGAAGGTTGAGAGCAAATGACTCATACAAACTGGCATGCAACATAAAAAGGGGTAGATGGTACCATTTTAGTACCGAAAGAAAAAAAAAATGAAATGAGAAGGAGTAGCGGCTGGAGAGGAAGGAGGAGAAGGAAAATTTTAGTGAGTGGATATTTATTTCTTTATTTAATCATTTTATTATTGATTTTATTATTTTATTATTTACTTCTTCATTCGATTATTTATTTATTTATTTATTTGGTCATTTATTTATTTCATTATATATTTTGTTATTTATTTTACTACATTATTTTTTTATTTATTTTAATTGGATTGCAATTAATCTTTGATTCAGTTAAAATGTGATTATTTTGAAAATGTGATTAATCTTTAAAAATGTGATTATTTTGTGAGCATATGTATACTAAAAGAAAAAGGTTGCAGTAAGACCGTGCCTGGGGTACGACAGGGTTCAATGAGATGTAAAACTGTATCCGGGACACAACGACTTATAATATATCCTGTATCCGAGATACAGTGATATGAAATTTATGAAAGTCTTTGTGGCTACTTTGAGTGGTTTACGATAATGGTATCCATACCTGGCCCGAACTTTCAATGTGCTGATTGATACCCACCACATTGATAGCAACCTGAGTATATTTTACTTAAATGAATAAATTGTGATGTGATACTCATGACTAGAATGTTTATGACTTGATTCTGGTTTTGTAGTATATTTAAACAATGTTACTCGGTTTGTTACCTGTTTAAGTTGTTGACTAGAAATGATATTATTGATTATTTGAAATGCTTGTTTATTTAGTTATTGGGAGTGTTTTATTTGGTTTGCTCACTAAGTGTTTTCACACGAAAATACTCATCACTCCCTTTTGTAAAATTTTTTTCTTTTCAGCCTAATTGCGTGTACATAGTTGTATAGTACATAGATGGCCATCCACTGGGTGGCTCAGACGTTAGATGTTGACGGAAATGAGACTGCGATCATGTACCACATATACCATGATCCAAACGCATACCTATCTTTTTGGGTAGCCATGATCCCTATTGCGATCGAGTATCGTACGCACACAGTGAGGATCGATTTCTCAGATGGTTGCCCGACGATCATTTCAGTCATTTACGAGACCCAGACAGGGGTCCGAGTTTCCTTGACTTGGACTTAGTTTCTGCTGCTGCTACTGATTATCTACTTTTTACCGGTTGAGGGATGAGAGTTAGGAGTGTTACTGCCATTTTGAGTGTACATATGGGTGGCACACCCTAAGGTAGTTAGACTACTTTTTGTTAGGGTTGATAGGGCTATCCTCGATCTTTTGGTGTATCATGTTTGTATATTATGATAGCCCCTTCCCCTAGTTTTCCCCAACCACTGAACACTAGCTTTGTACATTATTTGCTTATGTATATATACATGTACATTATTTTATCCCTTCTGATGAGATTTATTTCTTGCCATCTGATGATTTGTTAAATGATGCACTTAAAGTTATCGTCTTAATATGAGATCTAGAATGAGTGGCATAATTGTTGTTAAAGCCATGTTGTAATTGAGGTAACCAGGATAGTCTTAAGAAATTCTAAGTTAGAAGTGGTACCTTTCTACGCTGATACTCCGTGTTGGACAGTCCAAATTGTAAGCCTGTCCGACGTGGGTGCCGATGGAGAGGAGTATCACAAAAAATACCAAAGACTATAAATAGATAAAGTAAAAGTATTGCTTTTAAACAAAGAAAGAAAATAACTTACACGGAATTGAACTCTGATTAATATATATATATATATATATATATATTAAAAATGTTATTTTAATAGAAAAACAAAAGAATTTAGACATAACAAAACTCCAATACCATATTATAAATAGAAAATGTATTATTAAAACTGTATATTTTGAATATTGTGTGTTTTAACATAAAATAATCAAAGAAAAAAAATTTACGTAATTTTTCTCAATAGCCTACCTTCACATGCACAAATTACAATATTAAATTTCATGTATTGTTTTGTATCTCTTGAATATTATAAAAAAGTATTTATTTTATAATGTACAAATAAAAGCAGTAAAAAATATAATAATTTCTACAATAGGAAGCAAATCCTATGATTATGCTATAATTATGTTAGCAAATATTATATTGCATGTTTACAAAAATTTATTTACTATATATATACATAGAAAAAGTATTATGGTATATTTAATTTTTAAAAATAATATTAAATTAAAGGGTAAATTACAATTTACCTCCTCTATTTTACCAAATTGTACTATTTCGTCATTGACTTTTCAAAATATATTTATTCATCATTTCTTTTTGCAATATTATACTATTTATTCATTATGTCAATGTTTCCGTTAAAATTATCGTTAATTGACATGAAATGATAATTATACCCTCCAATAGAATATATATATTTGATTAAAAATAAATACTTTTTGTCCCCTCTAGTTTATCATATTATACTACTTACCCCTTGAAATTTAAAATACATATATATTTTTTTTGCATTATTATAGTTTTACTCTATTTATCAAAATTTTTATTAAAATTATTGTTAAATATATATAAATAGAAAAAATAATATTTAATTTAAAAGGTGAATCAATCATAAAATAAAAAATGATTTTAATTAATTTAATTCATAAAACTAATAGTTTAAACTAATAATTCAAATAAAAAATAAAACTTGAAGGTAAAAAAGTATTTATACTTAATTAAAATTTTTTTATGCAACATAAATACTTCAAGTTAATATTTAAATGGAGATATTTGAAATTAAAAATAATTAATTAGTAATTACAAAAAAAAATTGGAGAAAATTGAAGTTAAATTTAGGTATTTTTTTATTTTATTAAATAGTATAATCGTTATTTTATAATTAATTAATAATAATTTTGATATAAATATTGATAGAAATTAGTATTATAATGAAAAATATAACTTTTAGTGTTAAGAGCTAAAAAGTAATAGAGTTAAATAGAGGAGGTAAATAGTAACTACGTTTAACACTAAATATTATTTTGGTAATTTTATATTGAATAATGACAATTTTAATAGAAAAACTGATGGAAGGGGTACATAGTATAATATTACAAAATAAAAGGATGAACAAATATATTTTTGAAATATCAAGGATGAAGTAGTACAATATGGTAAAATAGAGGGGGTAAATCGTAATTTATACTAAATTAAATTAGTTATTGTAAAGAGATAATATTTATAGGGTCATTGAATATATGTTATCATCAATTAATTTAACTGAACACTATAATTTGTTAATTAACGCCTGCCAACTATTAAATACATTTTAGCTAAATAGTTCTAATTAAGATATAAAAGATGTTCACATGTTAATGACACTACAAGAAAATTGATATTTAGTGACTGAATAGTGATGGAAATCCATCCTAAAATTTAAAAGAGAAAAAAAATTGTGTTGGAATAAAAATCCATCAATAATTCATCACAAATTAGCGACGGAATTCAAAGTCCGTCACAAATTAGTGACGGACATTGAATTATGTCACTAATTAGTAACGGATTAGTGACAGACTTCATTAATTATTTTTTTTCTATTTTTTTTGTGAAATTAGTGACGGATTGAAAAATCCGTCACAAATTAGTGATGGATTGAAAAATCCGTCACTAAGACGGATTTTTCAATTCGTCACAAATTAGTGACGGAATGTAGCAATCTGTCACTAATACACATTTCTTTAATTTTTTTAAAAATTTTTCTTTGAGAAAATTTGTGACAGAATGAAAATTCGTAACTTAATTAGTGATGGACTTGAAGATCCGTCACTAATTCAGTGATGAATTAGTGACGGACTTCATTAATTATTTTTTTTAATGTGAAATTAATGACGGATTGAAAAATCTGTCACTATCACTAATACACACTTCTTTAATTTTTTTCAATTTTTTCTTTGAGAAAATTTGTGACGGAATGAAAATCCGTCACTAAATTAGTGATGGACTTGAAGATCCATCACGGACTACGTAAATTTTTTTATTCCTATTAATTTTTGTAAAATTATGATATAAATTTTATTTTAATTTTTTAAAATTTGTATTATATATAAAAATAGTGTTATAAATATAAACATCAATTTTTTTCTTCTTTTTATTTTCTTTTTTTATTTATATTTCAAATTTTTCCTCTAAAAGTTTTCCCTCTCCTTTTTCTCCCATTTTTCCTTTCATATTCTTTTTCCCTCCTTTTCTTTTTCATTTTACATTCTTTTTCCCCCTTTTTCTACTTTCATTTTTCTCTTTTCATTTATTCATATTTTTATTTTTTTCTTCATTTCTTTCTTTTTTTTCTTTCTTCTTCCTTCTCCTTCTTTTCTTCCTTCACCGCTACTTCCGGCCACCTCCCTCTACCACCGGCCACCTCCCGCCGCCGCCGTCTCCGGTCACCACCATTTTGTAGATCTTGTGTAGATCTAATAGATCTTCAAGGTTATTTTCTTACATTTTATTTATATAATTTTTATATTTTTATTTTCTTTTAGTTCTATAAATTTATCATTTTTTAATTTGGTTGATTTAAATGCTTTAATTAATAATTTGGTCATCTTTAATTTGTGCTATTTTTAATATTTTTATGATTTGTGGTCTTGACTCAAACATTTGATGAAATTTGTTGGAATAAAATTGTTAAATTTTAGCAAATTAATTAGTTAATTATTTTAGTTGGTTGATTAGTTTTATTAGTCATTATAATTAGAGTAAATTAATTAATTGTTAAAGTAGATTTAGCTAGTTAATTAGTTAAATTAAATTGTTATGTATTAAGTAATTATATAAGTTTAAAAATATTTTAATAAATTAATTGGTAATTTAGTTTTACTTTATTTTTTTAACTTTAATTTGTAATATAAATTTTTATGCTCTCATTATTTAGGGTGCTAAGTTATTAGACTATTTGATTTTAAATATTTTTATGCATAATAAATAAAAAAGAATACAAGTACGTATATTATTTGCAATGATTTCTTGTATTGTTAAAATGTAGAAACAATTACATTTATTTTTGGGTGTAAAAATGAAATATTAGATGTGTTTTTATTTGCACTATTTTAATTTATTTTTTCTATTTTGATAATTTTGAAATTTACAGATTTTTTTAATGGAAAATAATCAATAATCAAATGAAGTTAAAGGTCGTCTGGGATGATGAAAAGCAGAGATTGTATAGACTTAATACTTGAGAAAATAAATGATTGTATAGACTTTATAATTTTGATATTTGTTGGATTGAATTTTGTAATTTTGATATTTATTGTATTGAATTTTATGTTCTATATCAATATAATAAATTATTATTATTTATAATTTATATATTATTTAGTTATATATATATATATATATATATATATATATATATTTGTTGTATCAATTTTTTTTACTTTTTATAAATATATTTTTCAAAATTGCAATTTATATAGCATTTAATATTAATAATAATTTTATTATATTAATAAAAAAATTTATAATTTGTGATGGAAAATCTGTCACTAAATTAGTGACAGACAATATATCATTAATCTATCACTAAATTATTTAGTGATGGATTTTTCAATCCGTCACTAATCCGTTGCTAAAATTAGTGACAGATTAAAAAATTTGTCAGTAAATAGCGACGATCAAAATACTGACGATAAAAAATTCGTCACTAAACTTAGCGATGGATTTTTTCACCACTAAACAATGAATTTTTTTGTAGTGTGAGGTGTAGACCAATTAGTTATTGTGCTGATATTTTAAAAATGAGGTTTTAGGTTGAATTTTTACTTAGAATATATTTATGAAATTTCTGGAATTATTAAAGAATTTGTTGTAATGATTTGCAATTTGTTTGATAGTGATTTGGTAGTATGCTATTCTGAGTTGAATAAAAATATATATATATATGTTCCCATATACGAAAGTGGATTTAACATGGGGCAATGGGCCAAATTTCCCACTGCCATTTTTTTTATTTAACTAGTAAATTTGTCCTATTTAAATTTTGATAATGGCCTTAGGTGAGCATGGTTCGGTTACTTGAATTATAAAATAAAATTTTAAACTAAATCATATTATATAATTTTTTAAATATTTATAACTATAACCAAACTAATTATATTGGTTATGTAATTAATTAGTTAATCAATCAAAACAGTTTGGTTATATATTTATAACAAATTTGGTTGTATATAGTATTAAATTTAACATAAAAACTATGCGCTTCTTATTTAAAAAATATAAAGAAAATATTATCTATAAACCTCTTATAATAAAAAAATAAAAAAGAACTATAATATTAAATATTAAATCATTTCATATTTATTTTGAAAGGAAAAGAGGGAAGAATAATAAATCACAAAAAAATACAGATTACTGACCTTTTTCTCCAGCAACGGAAACCGTGGTAAATATGTTGATAGGAGCCTTTACTACCAGAGCAAAAGCTATGTCTTTACAATCTAAATATCAATGGAATGATCTAGAATGGGAGAAAATACATCGAGTATTTTTAGTGTAGAGAGAGAGAAAAAATACACAGAATATTTTTATGTGCAGAGAGATTTCTATGTTCTGCGTTCGTTTCTTCTTTTTTTTCTTGGGTTGTTGGGTTGTGTTACGTACATTAAACATAAAACTCATACTCTACAAAAGAGTAGTAAGTAGACTTCTATTAGGAGTCTTTTACACCTAATCTAAAACTTAAACAGATTAAGTCATGAGTGTATATTATCTAACATCTCCCACTCACACATGACTGAACATATTCAGTTTTCATTCCATTCATACTGATAAATAGATCGTACGACCAGCATATAACGAGAGCACTTATGCTATACACTTGTTAAAGATATATAGCGTCTCGATAGTAGATTCTTTATTTTGACATATGCCTTACCCCAGATTACTTCTTTATATTCACTGCTACCTCTTGATCTCTTAGCAATAGTCTATGTCCACTATTATGTATGCACCACTTATGGCACTCATAATAGGCTAGCCAGTGTACAATAAAAATATTGAATGTAGTCTATCAGTAATCTTCCTTTCATATATTATTCCTATCATATGGTTGAACTCGCTTATCCAGTCAATTCCTCTAGGTCGTATCTCACATGACCTTTTAGAGATTCTTCCAAAATAGCCACATCAAACCATACTTTAGAAATATGCTCTAGGTCTTAAGGGTAGATTTCCAAAAACTATAAGTTTATGGAACGGGTCTCACACTAGGGAAGGTTGAGATTATTTTATTATTTTTATAACTTCCCATCCCCGGTCGGCTTTCGCACGCATAGTATGAATCATGCGTTATGGTATTCATTCTTTTCTTAAAAAGAGCTCATGTTTCAAAATGATTATAATCATATATTTAACACCATACAGAAGCTGCACATTTAGGTGTATCTCAACACCAAATTTTAATACTTAATTGAGGTCTCTTCTGGCGATTAAGACATAATAAAAAAAATTGCCTTTAATTCTCCTTTTAAAAATTACATAAATCTACTTACAAATCATGTAATGAAATGTAAGATTTTACCTCACACTTAAATTAGAACTCATCTAATACTTAAGCAAGACGACATACGTATATTAAACGGGCTCTTGTAACTCCCTTATCTGTTTAAAATACTGCCTCATCTTAATCTTTGTTAAACACATTTAATAACATTAGGAAAAATACCCATGTGAGTGGGTTACTTCTCTGTCCAATATACTTTAAATATCACATACATTTAATAGTAACACATTGTGTATTGCCAAATGAACATCCACATATTTATTGAAAATAAACATATAACAAATCATATCCAAATTACATGATAAGCAAAGTACAATCTAAAATCTATGCAAACCAAAATATTTAATGTGCCTCTCAAACACATCTCTAGTGACAGCTTTTGTCATCGGATCTACTATCATGTCATGCGTAGAAATGTACTTCAAGTTCACCTCTCCTCGTGCAACCATGTCTTTAACATAATGATACTTGATGTCGATATGCTTAGTCTTACTATGGAACTTAGGATCCTTAGTATAAGCTATTGACGATTGACTATCACTCATGATTGTCATAGGTTCTTCAGAGGAAGTTACTTTAAAATGATCTAGGAATCTTTTAAGCCACACTCCCTCTTGGACAGTACTTGAGAATGCAATGAATTCACTTTCCATTATTGATAAGGTAACACATGTTTATTTCTTGCTACTCCAAGAGATGGCCGAATTGCCTAACAAGAAAATAAAACCAGATGTAGATTTCCTTTTATCTACGTCTCCAGCACAATCAGCATCTGTGTATCCTCTCAATTATAGATTCCTTCCTTAATAACATAGCGAGTAGTCCATAGTACCTTTCAAGTATCTCAAAATCCTCTTAACTGCCTTCCAATGTACTTCACCTAGGTTGGATTGATATTTACTTACTAACCTAACAACATAGCAAATATCAGGTCTTGTACACAACATAGCATACATAAGACTTCCAATGGCGCTTGCATAGGGAACGCTCTTCATACGTTTAACCTCTTATTGCGTTTGGGGATATATTCTCTTACTAAGGGTCTCTCCCTTAGCTATTGGGTTACATATGGGTTTGCAGCTTTGCATATTAAACCTTTCAAGGACTTTGTTGATATATGTCTCTTGAGAAAGAGATAACAACCTTCTTGAACGGTCTCTTGAAATCTTAACTCCAAGAATATACATTGCATCACCTATATCTTTCATCTCAAAATTGGACGACAACCAACTTTTAATGTCCTTAAGGTATTCGACATTATTTCCAGCTATAAGTATGTCATCAACATATAATATCATAATAATAAATTTACTTCCAGATCTTTTAGAATAAACACAGTGATTTTCATCTATCATAATAAAGTTATTTGAAATAACCTCATTATGAAACCGAATATACCACTGTCTATAAGACTGTTTAAGGCCATAGATTGATCTCAATAATCTGTAAACTTTGTATTCACTGCCTTTTCATTCGAAACCTAGTGGCTATTGCATATAGATTTCTTCATCCAATTTTTCATTGAGAAAAACAATCTTTACATGCATTTGATGTAGCTCTAGGTCTAAATTTACCACTATAGCCAGAATTAACCTTATGGACGTAAATCTCACAACAGGAGAGAAAGTCTCCTCATAGTCAATCCCTTCTTGTTGTGTATAACCCTTTGCAACTATGAGAGCCTTGTATCTTTTGATACTTCCATCAGCCTTTCGCTTAATTTTGAGAACTCACTTGTTCCCAATTGCTTTGCGTCCTTTTGGTAGATCAACCAATTCCCAAACATGATTTGATCTCATGAATACCAATTCTTCTTCCATTGCTTTAATCTATTCTCCTTTGGCTGGACATGAAAGAGCTTCAGACACATTCCTTGGCTCATCATCTTCTTGTAGGTCAACTAAAAGAGCTTGACTTATACCATTATATCGATATCTTTTAGGTATATCACTCTTTCTTTGTGATCTTCGCAATTCAGAATCTTGATAAATATGCCTCATATATTCATCATAATTCGGAATGCTCCCACTTGGTTCAAGTTCCATGCTCCTACTGGAGTCAGGAATCATACTCCCACTTAACTTAAGATCATAAACATTTGGATCATTTGGTGGTAGAAGATTATTATCTTATTCCTCTAGATTTCTCCCACTCGAATGGAGTAATCTTTGAATGTCCATTTCTTGGGTCTCATAGAGAGTAAAGTCTTGACCTACATCACTCACCTTAGGAAATTCATTCTCAATGAATACGACATCTCATGATTCAAATTCTGTCACTGTGCCATTTTTGTGCTCACATATAAAAATATATCCTTTTGACACTTCAGGGTATCTCACAAAGATACTCTTCTTACCTCTTAGACCCAATTTTCCATATTTACTAGAGGTATTATGAACATAGGCAGTACAACCCCAAGGTCTTAAATGGCTTATGTTAGGTTTTTGACTAATCCATAACTCATATGGAGTAGTTGTGACAGACTTAGAGGGTACACAGTTTAGAACGTAAGTGGCAGTAAGCAATGCATCTCCCCAATAGGAAATAGGTAAATTTAGTTGTGCCATTATAGATCTTACCATATCAAGAAGAGTCCTATTTCTTCTTTCAGCAACTCCATTCTGTTGAGGAGTTCTAGGAATAGATAACTGATGCTCAATTCCTTTTTCATCACATAGAGTCTTGAATTCTTTAGAAAGATATTCACGACCACGGTCAGTTCTCAAGGCTTTAATCATTCTATCTAATTAATTTTCCACTATATTCATAAAAGTCTTGAAGCAACTCAAAGCTTCGAATTTATGGGATATCAAATAGACGAGACCATATCTTGAATAGTCATCTATAAAGGTGATGAAGTAATAGGCCCCATGTCTAGCCCTCATATTCATTGGACCACATACGTCGGAATGAATTAATTGCAAAGGAAATTTGGCTCTAGTTGCTTTACCAAATGGTTTTCTAGTTAGTTTTCCTTTAAGGCAATGCTCACAAGTAGATAATTTGACTTTTTCTAAATTACCTAAGAGGCCTTGTTTTGCTAATCGACTCATTCGATTTTGGCCAATGTGATTTAATCTAGCATGCCATAAATGCATATCAACTTCATAATCATTCGAAGAAGTAACTAAAGAAAAACTAGCATTATTATTGAAATCGACATAATCAACATCCATAACAATGAAACCATCCAGTACAAAACTAGAACCATAAAATGTTGTACCCAAATAGAAATGTACATTATCATCACAAAAGTACCAATTGAATCCAAATTTCAATAATACAAGAACAAATACTAAATTCCTACGAATACTTAGAGCATAGAGTACATCATGTAGGAGAAGGGTTCGACCACCATGTAAAATTAATTTATATGTGCCTATTCTCTTAACTGAAATTCTTGCATTATTTTCCACATAGATCCATCTCTCTCCGTTAGGTACTGATCAGAAATCTACGAAGGTCCCACGATCCTTCATTACATGGTCAGTTGCTCCTGAATCAACAACCCACAAAGGATTAAATTCAGTTAAGAACAGAGAACTAGATACACAAACTTCACTCACATATGAGTAAATTAGGTGTACCTTTTTAGGCTCAGTCTAATCTCTTGCATAGTGCCCCTTTTATTGACAGTTATAGCACCTCACA
>CATIWO010378471.1:0-15265 GCA_949673435.1 Macaranga tanarius
AAGGTAGCATGGGAGGGAGTAGTTTGGAGTTTTCAGGGACAAAGATAGTAGGTTTTGTTTTTAAAACTTTGTTTTTGTTAATAAAAAATTATTTGTTTTGTAATTTAAGAGAGAGTGCAATACACTCTCTAACTTTGGTGAGAATTTGGGTTAAATTGCCAAAATTACAATCTTTTTGGGTGAAATAGCCGAAAAAGTTAATTTTGGGGTTAATTGCACCGTGCATGATAGTTTAGGGTAGGGGTAGCCACGGTTCACGGTTCGGCCTAAGGTGGAACCGAACCAAAACCGGCTTAACCCCGGTTCCAGGCCGGTTCCAAACTGGCCAGTTCCGGTTCATATTTTCAGTTTTTTTGATTCGGTTTTTATGCACTATAAATAAGTTGTATTATTTTAGAAAATAAAATATACCACGAGTAAGAGAAAATTATGTAGAATTTTATAAAGAGTTGTGACTTACATTTTTTAAATTTTTGACATAATTTATTTTTTTTCATAAAATGAACCAGAACTGGCCGGTTCGAAACCTGAACCGGCCGGTTCCGAACCGGAACCGCCGGTTCACGGTTCCAGAATAGTGGAACCGGCCCTGAACCGTTCCCACACTCAGTTCAGGGCCGGTTCAGCCCGATTCCAGATTTGACCAGTTCCAGGTTTGACTGGATCGGTTCCAGGCCGAAACTGGCCGTGGCCACCCCTAGTTGGAGTTTCTACCATGGTTCAATTTCAATATAAAATCAAATCAAATCTAAACATCAATTATAACATTCATTTAATTTGCAAGCATCTTTAGAACCATGAAATTCTTTCTCACCAAATCAAATAACCAATTAAAAACAACTTAAAATCACAGCTTTCTATACAATATTAGAGAGATAATAGATTGTTGTTTAAACCATAATAGAATTTATCTCTTAATTAAATCCTATTTTATGGTTCATTTCATTGGGTGATCAAGCCAGAGAAAGAATTAAGCACAACAACAATCAAGGAATGAACATTAATTTATTTAGGAAAATAAACAATTTAAATCTACATTGAATCGGGTTAAAACTAGGGGTGTAAACGAGCCGAGCCGAGCCGAGCTTTGGCTAGCTCAGATTTGGTTCGTTTATAAACGAGCCGAGCTCGAGCCGAGTTCATTAGGCCGCTAAGTGTTCGCGAGCTGTTCACGAGCTTAAACGAGCCTAAACAAGCTAAAAAAATTTTTAAAAATACAATGTATAAATTTAAATTATTCATTAAAATAATTTAAAATAAATTATTTACTAAATAATTTATTATAAAATTATGATTTTTTATAATAATATATTTTTAAATATTTAAATGAATAAAAATTTATATATTATATATCTCAAATTAAATTATTAATATATTAAAATTGCGAGCCAGTTCGCGAGCCCTTATTCGAGCTTGTTCACGAGCTTTCACGAGCCGAGCTTTGCATAGTTTGAGCTCGGCTCGTTTATTAAACGAGTTTCAATATACGAGCTCGAACGAGCTTTTAACGAGTCGAGCGCCGAACTGCTCGCGAACGGTTCTGTTCGTTTACACCCCTAGTTAAAACTCTAACTAAAAGAACTTAGCCACTCATATTGATCATGAAATGAATAACAAATATAAAGAATTCACAATCATAATTTTCATAATAGATAATAAAGAAGAAAAAGATAACAAGAAAAACCCATAAATAACTTATTCTTCAATGGAAATCTACAGCTGCAATTCTTTATTTTTGAATTCAATCTTCATAAACTAATATACTAAAAGAATAGAATAAATGAAAAATGATTTAATGATATGTAAACAATAATAATCTCAAATGAAAAGAAAGAACATTGTTCTATTCAGTATCTGGTGGCTGCTCTCTCTAAGAACTAACTACTCTGCAAAAAGGGAAAGTATGAATATACATCTCCATCAAATGTGCCTTTCAAAATTTAAAAATACTATCCTATTATCAACACACGACTGTGTCAAATTTGTATACGGCTGTGTGCCCTTCTTAACTCTGAAAATCACTGGTTCAAGCATAGACATATCTCCTCTTACACACAACTGTATGAGAGCTAATATGAGAAACTGAAAATGCATGGAGTCTGGCGTAGCCGTGCCACTATCCTCACACAGTCATGTAGATTTTCTTCTCAGCAAACTTTAAAAAGCTAGCTTCAGGCACAATCGTTCCACCCAATACACGCAACTGTGCAGATTCCACTGATTGAGGCTTTACTTATACTCCTTTAAGAACAGTTGTGTGCAATACACAATATAGCCGTGTGCTACCTCAAAACCTTGAAACAAAAATCTTCTAAGTCTTCATAAGCTTGAGCCCATGACCCTTGATCCTCTATACTTATAGTTCCTCCATATCTATCATCCATAATAACATCCAGGCACACAAAATAGAGATAAGTATAATCCATGTAAAATTAGCTTGATAATAATAATAATAACAACAACAACAACTTCCTATCCTAACAAAGAAAATAAAGGAGATCTACTATTATGCATGCCAGAATCAACAAATTCTTAATTAAATATTGCAAAACTCTAGAGATTTAGCACTTAAAATGTAATATTTTGTGTGCTTATCAACTCCCCCATTCTTAAGTTTTTAGGAATTCTAATTGTAATTGTAACAATGACAATTCCAAGATAAAAAATGAAAATTAAAAATGTAACAATCATTTCATGCACCGGTTAGTGAGAGTATAACTCTATCAATCACAACTCGATGCAAATATAAGTTTTAAAAATAAGGGCTAGCAATTTAAGAAAAAGAGGATAATCAATCTCAATAAAGAAAATGCATAAACTAAAGAGTACAATATGGTTCATTTATTGCACTAAACTATAACTAGCAATGAACTCTTCAATCTCAAAAACATTTCAGGAATTTATTTAGATCCCTTTTTAGGGTTTTCATGTATTTACATAGAAAATGGGTTATATTTCCTTAAGTAAGTCAATTGTCTTTTTACACAAGTACCCAAGTTCATGATGTCAACCCCTAGTTACTCAACAACGGGCGTTACTTAAGTGCCATTAGCTATGTCTTACTTGTACTTCCGTTCTTGCTAGAAATTGATATAGATGACCAACCCCTAACTTACTTAGAACTCAAGCATTAGAGTTTTTATTATTTTTTTTCATAAGAGCTTTTCGATTTACTTCTACTCATACTCTTTTCTTACTATAAATTGGCACAGGTAATCAATCCGTAACTTATTTTGAGTAATTGAGCATTGGAGTAACTTTTATTTAAACCCAATCCCTTTATTTTCTTTTATTTATTTACAATTTTCTTTAATATTCAAGTTAATGAAAGAGATCACTACTTTCCACGGTCCTCATGCAATAAACTTAATCCTATCACAAAAACACTCCCTCGGTTTAAACATTTTCTAAAGTGAGATGACCATCAACCTTATGCTTAAAAGGCTAACCATCACAAGCAAAGCAAAAAGAATTGAAATTGCCTAAAATTTTACTAAGTAAAACCAATTTGTGAATAAATTCTATATTAGAAATTAATCATTTAGACCTAATGTGGGGAAGTTTAGGCTAATTTCTCTAAAGTTATTTTTTAAAAAATATATCTTCATTATTTCACGAAATGGGATCATCACATGTTTTAAACAATTTCAAAAATTAAAAATTTGATGCAAATTTGGCAAACAAATGCAAAGAAGAAATTAAAAAATAAAAATAAATAAAGTGAGATGAATAAGGAATACTCCCCTCCCCCACACTTAATCTCAACATTGTCCCTAATGTTGAAAAATAAAGGAGCATTTGATAATAAAAGTGTGGCTAAAATATTAGAATTCAATAACTGGAAAGCACAAAAATAAGTCAGTATCAGGGACGGATGACTGTGTCACTGAACATGCACAGTCGTGTCGAATAAGATTCTGCTTTACAATAAATGATACATCGATGCGTATAATCATGCATAACCATACCTGAACTTATAATAGCACAGATAGAATGAAAAAACTTACCTGCAATCTTAAGTATAGACATAATTCCTACATTTAAACTCAATACATACAATTAAAATAACAATCAACTTTCACCACAACATTAAAAACACCAAAAATAATATAAACAAGATCAAGCTTCAACTTTCACCATATATTAACAAATGTTCATAAAACCACCAAAACTAACACTAACACAAGTCACAAACAATGACACTTAAATAACTACAAATACAACCTATCACAAAAATAAACACATAATATAAAATCCATTGTCATAAACTACTAAACTAAAAATAAAAAATATACGTTCAAGCATTATTTGGTGGATCATCTTGCATAAAAGCTGGTTTATGCTCAACTTCAGGAAATGGTGGAAATGTAAAATGTTGTAAAGCGAGCTAAGTTATGAAATTGTGATTCATGAGTTACATATTATAGTTAATTTGTTGCACATTCCTTAAGAGATCTTCAATATTATAATCTAAGACCCTGATTTACAACTCCAAATTGTCAATCCTATCAATCATAGTGTCCAAGTCTAGCTCCAAATCATTCCCTTCGTCTTCAGTTTCTGCTACAACACCTACATTGGCTTTTTGTGGGGTTGCTCTTTGAATCAATTTATACCTCCTATTGACATGCTCATAAATGCTCATAGAAACCATCGTTAGAAGACCAATAATATTATGGCCTTTAGCCCTAAGGAAAGGCATGTTATCCATATCAAACCCAAGGTATTTGGCAATCATAGTAACTAAACCACCAATTTTTGTTGCCCTAACAATTTTCATTAATACATCTCTTAATTTGATAACTATTTTGTGACACAAATCAATTTTAATGTTATTAATCATGTAAAATAGAATTGTTAGCTCATTTATACTTACAACAACATCGGCTTCCTGTCGACTAAAAAAAGCATTTGAGATCACCCTATAAATGTATTTTAAGGTAGCTGATCAAATTCTAGACTCATTAGCAGCCCTAGCCTTATAATGAGTGAGGTTTTCTCCCATTATTTCCCTCCAAAACTGAGTTCTATCAAACTGAATATTTGAAGACTACTCTTTAAGGAACTTAAACACATCATTTAAACAAAAAAACTTAAGTTCATGACTTGCATTCCCTAATCTAAAACTAAGTGTTGTAGCCTTATCATCAAAATGGAAAGCAAAGAGGAATTCACTTGTTGGCACCCCATAAGTAGGATAGTTCATCAAAATAAATTCACCCCAACCTATCTTATTAACATACATCATCACATTATCATCAAGTCATACTGTCTTCAAATTGGACATACTTAAATATTGATTAAGACTCAACCTCTTATGCATGAATCTATAAAAACTTTACTTTTGATGATCATTAAAGAATTATATCCTATTAGGGAAAGATTTTACCTCAGTGTCCTCTGCTTTTCCTTGAGGACTGGAAGAACCACCCCCTCTATTAGGGAAAGATTTTACCTCGGTGTCCTCCGCTTCTCCTTAAGGATTGGAAGAACCACCCCTCTTTTTATTTTCTTTGATGGAGAAAAATGTGCAGATTTGGCAGCATGGGTTTTGGTTCTCACCATTGTTAATCATAAAAACATAAAGTTCATATGATGAAAGCATAAATGGATCGATGCACAAATAGCCAACACTACTAAGACCTACCAAGCAATAAAAGTTGAAAAAGAGAAAAGAAAATTGAAGAGAAATGAAGTAGAAAAGAAAAGGGAATGAAAAGATTAAAAGAAATTCAAACTCAAGAAAAAGAAATTTTGAAAATAGAGTGAAAAAGAGAAGAAAATTGAGAGAATAATAGTGACAATTTGAAAAGATGTAAATCGTGGATGTTAAAAACTTAACAAGAATAAGAGGTATTTATACTTAGGTTTAAAAAGTAATGGTGAAAGTTAAAACAAATGTGCAGTTTTTCCCAACATATGGCTGTGTATGTAAAAACACACAGTAGTGTGTCTAAGTTTTCTAAAACTTAAGCAATGACATAGTTGTGCTTTTTAACATGCATAGTCATGTCTAAATGGAGTGAAATTAATTTTAGGCTCTTGAGATCCATACAGTTGTGCGTAACAAGGCGCATGGCTATGCCTGAACTGTGAAAATTTAGCTCTGATAAAAAAAAAGTTCACATAGCTATGTGCCTTGATGCATATGGTTGTGCTTGAATATATAAAAATTAGCTTTAAACTTTGAAAAACATGCACATCTATATATGGTAAGGCACAGAGTTGTGCCTAAATTATGAAAAATCATTCCTAAATTAAAAAAAAAATTCACATAGCTATGCCTTCTAAAGAACACAGCCATGATTAAAAATTTACAAATCTGAAAATAAGGAAGCGCGGTTGAGCATTTTGGGCACACAACCATGTGGAAATCATTTTTTTTGTAAAATTAATACAAGCAATTCAACACATTTTCACTTGAACCAATTTTCACTCAAACATCAAAAAACTCATCAACATATACATTTTAGCAAAACTACGTAAAATAACATAAAGATTAACTTAGTTGCATAAATACTTATTTATAATAAGCTTACAGTCCTTAGTAGCTCCGATGACTACTTTGTGTTGCCTCTATGCTTGATTTTGCTACTCCCATTATTATAAATTTTTTGAAATAAGCATGAAAGGGAAACATCAATTCCCTTCACATTTATTCAAAACCTATGAACATTAAATAAACAAATAAACAACTAAAAATGAAAAAACTTAGTTGAGACCCTAAGAAGTGCTTATTCTTAAGGTTTTAAGCTTAACTATAACATGTACTAGGCACTTGCATCTATCAAATAGGCAATTTGGTAAAACTCATCCACCTTGCCTCCATGGTACTTCTTTAATCTCTATCCGTTAACCTTGAATTTCTCCCCTTGGTCATTCATTAGCTCTATAGCTTCAAAAGGGAGACTTAGGATATTGTAAAAGGTACGAACCATTGAGACCTAAGCTTCTCTAGAAACAACCTCAGCTTTAAATTGAAGAGTAAGACCTTTTCACCTATTTCAAAATGCTTAATCTTTATGTCTGCATCATGTTATTTCTTGGTTCGCTCCTTATAAACCCTTTCACTTTTATAAGTAGCTTGTCATATCTCATTTAGCTCACTTAATTGCAACATTCTTCTATCCGCTGCTTTTTTGAAATTATAGTTTAATGCTTTAACAATCCAATATGCCTTGTGCTCTAGCTCCACCTAAAGATGACACCTTGCCTAACTCTAACCTATATGGAGACATTCCGATTGGTATTTTATATGTCGTTTTCTAAGCCCATAAAGCATCATTAAGTTTCCTAGCCTATTCTCTCTTTAATTTTTTAATTATCTTCTCTAAGTTCTTCAATTCTTGATTGCTCAACTCCACTTGTCCACTAGTTTAAGGATGGTATGGGCTAGACACCTTGAGCTTCACTACATACTGAGCTAAGAGAACTTTTATATTTTTATTATAAAAATGGCTCTCTCCATCACTGATGATAGCTTTGGGCATGCCAAACCGAGAAAGTAACTTCTTCAAGAACTTGCACACATCCCATGCATCATTTTTAGTACAGGCTTATGTCTCAACCCATTTAGAGACATAGTCCACAAAAACCAAGGTATAACAGTTTTCGTATAAGAGAGGGAATGGCCTCATGGAATTAATATTCCACACATCAAAGACTTAACCTCAAGGATGCTAAATTAAAGAATGTTATCTTTCTTTAATTTGTTACCACTCCTTTGACATGAATCATATTATTATACAAACTCCCGAGCATCTTAGAAGATGGTTAGCCAATAAAAGCTACTCTCAAGCACCTTAGTTGTTGTTCTCTGTAGTCCAAAGTGACCACCATATATCATCCCATGACAATAATAAAGAATAGACTAATTTTTTTATTAGCTACACACCTTTTTACCATTCTGTTGTTACACTACTTCTAAAGAAAAGGATCATCCTAAATATATGTTCTAAAGTCATGCATGAGCTTCTTCCTCTATTAATAAGAGAACTCTGATGGTAGCTTCCTACAATAAAGGAAGTTGTTTGCAAAACTATGGAGTATTAACAAAACTAAAAGGCAATAGCAACTCATTTAAAAATGAATTCTTAATCGATTCACTGCTTATAACTTGCTTCTCCTCTACCTCAAGTTAAAGATATGATCTACTACCATATTTTTAATCTATTCTTATCATGTATCTCAAGATCAAAGTCTTGTAATAGAAGTATCCATCCAATAAGTTGAGGCTTCGAATCCTTCTTATTGAGCAGGTACTTCAACGAAAATGGTTTGTGCACACCATCACCTTTGATCTAAGCAAGTAGGATCGAAACTTGCCAAATGCAGATATGACTACTAGTATCTCCTTCTCCGTTGTGGCATAGTTTAATTTTATGTCAAATAATGTATGACTTGCATAATATATGACATGTAGCTTATTACCTCTCATTTGCCTAAGTATAGCTCCTATAGCATGGTCGCTAGCAGCACATATCAACTCGAATGGTGAACTCTAATCCAAAGCCACTATTATAGGTGTAAAGATAACTACCTCCTTTAAATTGTCAAAAGAATATTTACAATCATCAGTAAAAATAAAAGATTTATATTTTTAAGCAAATGATAAAAGGGTTTTAAGATTTTATAAAAATATTTAATGAACCACCGGTAAAACTAAGTAAGTCCTAAAAAACTCCTCACTATTTTGCTTGATCTACTCCTATTCCCTTTATTGAAATCTTATGGCCAAGTACTATACCCTCCTCAACCATGAAATAACACTTCTCCCAATTCAAAACCAAGTTAGTCTCTTTGCACCTTGCTAGTACTCTATCTAAGTTCTTGAGACATTCTTAAAAAGAGTTGCCCAACACTGAGAAGTCATCCATAAATACCTATATTATGTCTTCCACTAAAGTAGTAAAAATAACCATCATGCATCTCTAGAAAGTGGCTAGTACAATATATAAACTGAATGGCATCCACTTATAGGCAAATTTGTCATAGGGATAAGTGAAGGTGGTTTCCTTTTGATCCTCTAGAGAGATAGTTATTTGATTTACCCAGAATACCTATCTAAGAAATAATAAAAAGTATGGCATGAAATTCACTCCAATATTTAATCAATAAGGGAAGTAGGAAATGGTCCTTTCTTATGGCTATATTAAATTTCCTGCAGTTGATACAAACTCTCCATTCATTGGCCGCTCGAGTAGAAATTAAGTCTCTTTCTTCATTCTCCATTATAGTCATGCCCCCTTTCTTTGGTACACACTAAATTAAATTGACCCACAAGTTATTTGAAATTGGATAGATGATCCCTACGTCCAAGAGCTTCATCATTTCCTTTTTGACCACTTCCTGTATATTGGGGTCAAGTCCCCTATACCTCTTAATGGTGGGCTTATGTGTTACGGTTTTATGTTACAAACACGTAGCAGAAATAAAAATTTAAACACACAAAACCCTCACAAGATCCATGTAATTTAGTTAAATTAACAAATTAGTTCCAAAATCTCACAAAGACAATTACAAGGTGACACCTTACCTTGAGCCTTTTATATATTCTGTCGGATATAGATGTCATTGTTTGAGCCACGTCCTCTACTCGTATTCATATAAATAGGATACCTAAAACAGTACTAGTGTGCTAGCACCTTTCTCATAATTTTCTCTCTGTATTCTTTCTTTTTCTAAAAAAATGAAATGTGAATTATTGGAATCAAAAACCCTACAAAAAAAGATGTATATATATACATCATTTAGGGTTTTACTAACCTGTTAATTACCAAAATAGTTTTGGTATATTAATATTCACTTTCCTTTAAAAGGATATTATTTATATACAAAAAATAATTTTTGATATATGTATACAATTTCCTTTTAAAGGACTCAATTCAAATTTTAAATTTAATTATTACCATAAATAAATCACACACACACGTATATATATATATATATATATATATAGAAAGAGAGAAAACTTCCTTATTGGGCAGACATATTTGTTTTGGACATGTTCTAAGTATGCGACCCTGTAGGTTCACACAACATTGTTAGTAGGCCTAAAAACTCATTTCTAGCCCACAAGTCATAAGTGGTCTCTAGCAAGACATTACGACTACCCAAGTCATGTAAAGGTCGGTAATTCGACATAACCTATTCCACAATAAATATTATAGTCCTTTCATCACACGATATCTTCAATTGAACATAAGGCATGGTTTATATCATCCTTATATAATTCAATCATATTATTTCTTGATCTTAAGTAGACTGAAATTAATAACTCCTTATCAATTAATTTCAGCATAGCCATGCATTTTATATTCAGTCTGACTTATTGAGGGGCCGTAGATATCTTTCTCATGATTAGTGAGGAAAAATTCCTTCTTGATCACTCATATTTCTCACATGATTCATTTTATATCCAACAACAATCTATTATATCATCCTGTTAAAGACAATATTAGAATATGTCAAAATACTAAACTCATCATGTAAGACTCTATGATGATCTTAGGTCAGAGGACTAAACTAATATTATTGTGATGAGAATGGCCTATGAAAATTATTCATGTAGTATTCTCATAGCGGGTCAATCTAGTACATCCTATGTACCTATGATTTGACTTAGTACATCATATACATGATCAGTAAAATATTATCATCAGCCAACCTCATACCAGTCTTTGTTCATTATTCTTCCGTAATAATGACTGACTATGGATGATTCAGAATATAATTCAATTTTCATCTAAGAGTTTTACTATCAAGTCACACACTTGATGATCTTAGACAGAATTAACTATTCATGGAATTTAAGAGAGTCAAAATGATAAAAATACTTCTTTATTATTAGAATTCAAAATGACAAAGTCATAATATGGCCATAACACAATTGGACTATGGCACATTACTGACATTGTGCCCATCCATTATTAGTATCTTATGCATGTAGTATGATGGATTGATACCTCTAATATCTGAAATCTACCATCTGAGTGCTTTGACCCTCTTCTTTAACACATTCACCAAAAAGGTCTCTTGCTCCTCATTGAGTTTGGAGGTAAGGTTTGATCTTCTCCAAGAAAGGTGTACCTCAAATATAGGGATAAAGGCTTAAGGTCTTTAGTGGTTTAATTATAGAGGGGGTATAAGTTTAGTGTTTGATGGTAGTTCACAATAAGGGTAGGGAATTTAGGATTTTAGTATTACTTCTTTATTAGAAGATTGTACTTCTAAATAATTCTTAATATCTTCCATTTCATAAGACTTTGCTAACCTCCGTCGTTGGACTTTATAAACATATTCATCAACCTTATCTATTCTTATACACAAGTCAAACTTATAGCTTTCTTCGCTAACTCTCAATGTGAAAGTTCCTTTATGGACATCAATAATTACTCTTACTGTGTACAAGAATAGCATACCTAGTATCAAAAGAATGTCCTCATCTTCCTCAAAGTTGAGCATAATAAAATCCACTAGGAAATTGAACTTCCCTGCCTTCATCAATACATCCTCCATTATGCCTTTTGGTTTCTTCAATGTTCTATCTATAAGTTGTATACACATATTGGTAGGTCTTGGTCCTCCTAATCCAAGCTTCCTAAAAATAGATAAAGGTATTAAATTAATGAAAGCACCATAATTATAAAAAGATTTTTAATATTATAAATCACTAATAGCACAAGGGATAGTAAGACTCCCTAGATGTTTAAGCTTTATAAGAAGCTTATTAAAAATAATGGCACTACACTCCTTGCTTAAAGTGACTATTTTAAATTCTTTCAACTTCTTTTTATTGGAAAGCAGTTCCTTTAGAAAATTTTATATAAGTTAGCATTTAGCTTATGGCTTCCACAAAAGGAATGTTGATGTGTAGCTTCCTAAAAACTTGCAAAACCCTTTTAAATTACTAATCATTATATTATTTTTTTAACCTGTAAGGATAAGGTACTAGTGGCTCGTAAGGTTTAGGTTGAGGTGTTGTCTCCTTCTCTTGACTCTTGCTTTATGCATCTTCTTCTTAAACCTACACTTCAACCCAATCACCATCCCTGTCTTCATCATTTTTCTCTATTTGAGTGTTTCCACTTTCTTTAGGCAACTGGAGTTCTATTCCACTTCTTAAGGTAATTATCATCAAATGTTTCTTAGGGTTCTTCTCTGTATTGCTAACAAGTGTGCTTTAATTCTTTGAAGATAAAGAATTAGCAAATTGCCCCATCTTCACCTCCAAATTTTGAATTGAAGAAGAATGGTTTCTGAACATAAGCTGATTATTATATTTACTTAAATCTCTCTTTCAGTCTCTTAGTTGCCTCATCTTGCTGGTTCATTTTGGAAGCCATCATATCTATAAGCTTCTATATTTTTCTCTTTAATGAAGTTACTATCATGTCTTATTGAAAATAGGACTGATTTTAATGTTGCATATTTATCCTCTAAATCTTGGTTGAGCTTAAGGTCTCTATTGACTATTTCCTTAGTTGCTCAATAAGAAGTTTGAGTGATTCCTCCTATTTAGGTTGTATGTATTACCATGCATTATATTGTGCTATTGACCCTTGTTAAAATTGCCCACACAATTCACATTCTCTTGGATAAGTTTTACATCAACTGAAATTCAATAGTAGGGTGCTCGCCTTAACATAGCTCACATGCTGATGAAGAAGAAAATGAAATGGTATTGATGTTCATTTTATCCATCCTCTTAGTCAATGCATCAAGTTTTTCATTGACTATTGTCAAGCTGTCAACCTCCAAAGCTCATACTTTTCCTAGCACAACCCTTTTATTTGAGCACAAGCTTTGAGTGTTTGTGTAACATCTGTATTTTGGAAGTCCTATTCATGCATGTATTTTTATGACATGTGGAATAGAGTCATGAGTTACATCTGGGTTTGGCATGTGCATATTGGTAGAGAGGGGTGTACTTGTAAGTTAAAATTGGACCTTTTTAGTCACATTAGAAAGTTGAGGATTATTGTGTAATAATCCAAGTGGTTGGAGGGTGTGTAGAGATGAAGTGTGATATTTGTATATATATATATATATATATATATATATATATATATATATATATATATATATATAATATTATATTAGTAATTTTGGAGATAAGAGGGATTTATTAGTTGGTTGGATATTTATTAGAAGGGGCAAATGTTATATTTTAATTGGTGGATTCATTTGTGTGAGTGTGTGTGTGTGTATCTATTTTGGGTGAAAAGTTCGGTGGGAAGAGAGGAAGAAAAGGAAATTAAGAGCTTTGGGGAGACTTTTTCATTTCCTATCCATCTAATAATCTTTTGGGAAGCTTGAGGAGATTTAGAAGCTGTTGGGAGCATCAATTAGGTAAGCCATACATTTATTTTGATTTATTGAAGTTAGGGTTGAAGGTTATAAATTCGGGTCTGTTTTCCCCTATGCACCAGTCATCTTCTTTTCTTCATAACTTGAGTTGTAGACCTCTCCTTTAATAAAGCCTTAATGTTATAGAAACCTTAGAGTGTCCTCTACAATTTTTGTGTTTTAATAAAACCCAAATTATACTATTTAGGGTGTCTGAAATAGATGGACATTTTCGTGCTCCAAGCTGTCACTCTGTTTTCCCTGCTGCACCCGATTTCACTCAAAAATCCATAATTAATTCCACACACCTCCAAATCAACTGATTATAGTTGAAATTTTAAGTATACTCATAGGTATACCTCCTGTAATAATTTTATGATTTTTGGATATGTGTGTAAATTATTTGGACATTTTGAACTTGGAGTATGGGGCTGCACTTAGTGGAATTTGGTTGAGTTAGATACAAGAGTTATGCTTGCTATGTGTATTGATGTATGAATTATGTGTAGGCATGGATATACATATTGGGGGCTCTACTCACTAAAGAAGTTTTTCTTTTGGAGGAGTTGAAGCTTTGTTGTAAGTGATTATTAATATGATGCATATATATATTGATTCTCTTGAATGTATGAATATTGTTGCTTAAAATAAATTGGGCAATTATGTGATGAAATATATGTTACTATGAATGATTTGGTAAATACGTGATGAGATATGAATAAATATGATGAATTGAAGATTGATTGAATAAAAGAAGTATGTTCTACGAATAAACGAGGTAAGATGTGTATGGTGTTTTGAGGTTTATAAATGTTGTGTATGAATGTAACTATTGAATGGGAATTGAGAGTAATGTTGTGAAGTAAATATATATTTATTGAGAAGTGGTTGTTGAAAGGTGAATTGTATATGTGTATGTGACTTGAATGAATGAGGTGAGGAAATGCTTGTTTTATTGAAATGTGAATTGAGAATTGAAATGATGATTGATCTGGGATCTCTGTGTGAGGAATAGTCTCAGATGGTGAGGAAAATGTGTGATAGTGAGGCTGAGCCTAGTGGATAACCTTCACTGATTGTGAAATCTGGAACTGAGCCTGGGGGATAGTTCCAGTAGTGGTCACATGAAAAAGAATGAAAATGTGAGATGGGCAAGCTGAGCCTGGAGGATAGCTACCCGAAATTTTATGTGAGGATGTGAGACTGGGACTGAGCCTGGTGAATAGTCTCAGTATGTGACCACTTGTGAAAAATGCGCATTGTGAGGTAGTTCCGGCCGGAAACCAAATTATGTTGTGTCATTAATGAATGAGTTATATTTTAAATGAGTTTCTGTTTCTATGTGATTTATATGATTGTTGTTTTACCTGGTTGTGATTATAAAATGAGATGTGAATGTTTATTTAATTAATATGAATACATGAGTTGTGAATTCATAAAATGAGATATGATTATTAATTAATATGGTAGTAATATGTATGAGTAAGTGGTATATTTTGAGTATATATACGGTATATGTGGAGTTTATAAATTGGTATATATTTAGTTTATGATTGGTATATATTCGGTTTATGTTTGGTATATTTTGTGTATACATTTGGTATGTGTTTGAATTGAAGTATGATTCATGTTGAACTTAATCTATGTATATCACTTAATTAATTTTTGAGAAGTGATATATATATAATTATATTAGTAATTATTTACTGAGTCGCAAGCTCACCCCTTTGCAACTATTTTTTAAGAAATAGTTAGTAAGAGCGTGACGCGTGATTTACTGGTGACTTCCGGAGGCCGAGGTGTGCTTGGTGAATCATCCTTCATTTCCATTTGTCATGCACCATTTTGCATTTTTGTGATGTTTGTATTGAGATTGCACCATAAGATGTGCATGTAAGCTTGGAATTGAGAAATTCAT
>CATIWO010378498.1:0-37774 GCA_949673435.1 Macaranga tanarius
GCATTTAACGTATAAAGGATCTTCTGTAACTCAAAAATAGACTTAATACTTGCTTCATGCAACTTCAAACATTCCAGAACAGATCAATACGTAAAACCATAATATTTACTACAAAATCGTAACTCAAATATCAACCGGAAATCAATATCAAAACAAAACTTCCACTCACCGTTTTCTCCAGCTGATTTCCTCTTTTGTTTGTTGATGTTGTTTGCTTCTTGAATTTCCAGACAAAAGCTTCTTCTCTTCCTTTTTCTTCTTCTCCTTTCTTTCTTTTCTTTCTCCCTTCCCGTTCTTTCTTTTGTTTCCTCTGCAGAAGACTTTGCTTCGCTTTTCTCATTCTTATCTTTATCTTTATTTAATCCTTATCTAATCCTTTCTTTCCTCTTAATCCCTCTTCTTTTCTTTCTTTCAATTTCATCCTTATAACTTCCTCTAATAACATCAAACTCGAATGCCTTATAACTTGTCCTCATAAGTGTTTATCTCAAAACAATAGAATTTATTATCAGCATCAATTCCATGCCACAAGCTTATTCGATATCAATTATTGACTTATTTACTAAAGAATCAAACTCCAAAGCACTATTCATAACAGTGGCAAATAACTCTTAAGTCATCAAATTTAATTACTGAACAGTAATACATTCTTAATTCATAATCATGAACAGTAATCCGGTCTTAGGACACGGATGTTACACTTTGTTTCTGCAACAAAAAGTAGCCTCATACAGTGTACAGCCAATTCCCAAGTCCTTTAACAATTAATTTTTTTTAGGTGATGTCTGCTCCTTTTGTGTATTTTGTTCTTCAGAACCACCTATTCGAAGCCCCCCTCCTTCTCTCTTTTCGTTATTTTCTCTATGTATTTTTTTTCTTCGTTCTTTTTTTAACGTTAATGGCTCTGACCTTTTTTTTTTTTTGAAAATCTTCCTCCCTTCCTTTATCTGATTTTCTCTTTGTCTTGCGCATAATGTGGTCAACCACATTCTGCTAAAGAAACAACCTCATGTTACTGAGGCGACGCCTCATTGGCGCCTCTTTGATGGGCTAATGAGTTTTAAGAGTTTTATTAGGCCGTGTGCTTGTCAAATGGGCTGAGATTTTAGCCTTACATTATTTTAGCTCATTTTCTTGGGGTTTCATCATTGAATTTTTGCTATTGGGCCGCGCCAACCCAAGTGTCAACACTTAATTTTAATGAAAATAAAGGTGTAGGAATTTAATGTATAAAAATAAAAGTGAAAGGGGTAAATCTCAAAAAAAAATATGGTTTATTCCTATTGAAAATTATGAAATATATTTAATAATTTGCTTGTAATTTATTATTATTATTATTTTTTTTTAATGTAGGTCCTATGGAAGGGACTAGGGACCCACTAAGTAGCAAAAGCGGGAATTGGGCTGATATTTGTTGAGTCCTTAGCTGTGGACGATAAGTGTCAAGAAAAGAGTTTAAATAATGGGCCCAATCTGACTTCGATAAAGCTTTTCAGGCCCTACAATAAACGGTTGACAGTGTTTGCGTCACAAAATAAGGATAGTGACAACAAAATTAGAAAAAAAATTAATTAATCAATTGTGAAAAATATAAGCAAATAAAATTCATATAAAGTTAATGGTATAATTAAAGGAGATTTTGTACTTAAATGATAACCTCTTAACTGAGACATTTAAATGAAAACAACATTTTAGAATTTGGTGGCAAGAGATGTGACCTTTGGCCACCACCAAAATTAAGAGCTCCACCATAGAAATCTAACTTATGTGGGGATCAAACCCATTTTGATTAACAAGCAGAAGGAGAAGGAGAAGGGGGTGATCTTCATTTTCATGCTTCAAAATGGCCTGTCACGTTGATGGAAATTACCTTTCAATTTTTCAAATTGCTTATCAGTGTATAATTTAAGAGATAACCATAGCCACATTTGCAATTATGGGTTTATCCATTTTGTCCATATTGCATATTGCTTAAATTTTTACATCTTCTACTTAAAAGCAAATCATGGGTTCTGATTCTTTCCTATAAAGACATTAAGGTGTTAAATTTTGCTTTGTAGTTTATAGTAAATGTAAAGAATACTTGAATTTAAAATACTAATTAAATTAAATCAAAAGGCAATTGAGTAGTGTAAAATTCATTAAATTTATATGTGAGAGTATTTAATAAAGAAAGGTTTTATATTGTAATTCTTACCAAAATAATTTTTTTAAGTCAATAATCTACGAAGTGTAAATAGCAGTATGATAATATATTGTAGTTATATATGTAAAAAATTATTCTCATATTTATTCCTAAGGCAACATCTTGTTTTTAATAGACTAAGGTTGCAAATAAAGTTTTAGAGAGGTTGTTAGCTGGGAGGGAGGGCTGGTTAAATGGATATGCACTTGGCCTCACTTATTTTTCTATTTATTAATCACTTGTTTTGTGGTTCATTAAAGACAACATTTACTCACACAACATGTTACTTTTGACTGCAAAGTAAGTAACTAGCAAGTGGCACATGTGATCAAAAACCATATTAAAAGAACCTTATCCTCCTCTCCGTTTAGGAACCCTTCTCTATCTCTTTTTTTATGGACCACCCTGCTCCATAAGATTCAACTTCTTCTAACCTATCCACTAAAAAAATGACCTACATCCCTATTACCCCATTTGAAATCCCAAATCAAGCCTTTTGTAGGACACGCCTCATTAGAAAGAAGGAAAAGAAAAGAGAAAAAATCCCATTATTGCACAAAAGTAATGCTGGTTGTTGCCTTGACTAGCACTTCTATAATTTAATCTAGGGAGACAATGAATTATGCTTCCCATCTAATCTCCTTCTATAGTGTCCACTTAGTACACTCACTCATATATACTTATTTGTGCACATTACAATATAACACTCTTCTTGGAAGAGGACTGATCTTTAACCCTCAATTACTTTTGTACTTATTATTTTGGTAACCAAAAGGCTACATAGGCATCAATTGTTCATATGGGTCACTTCGTCAACACATAGTAATTAGGATTCATTTTTTTACATCGAGTTTAAAATACAAGTAGGTCCAAGCTAAAGCAATCAAGGCCAAGTAATAAGTAACTTTGCGATGTTAAAAACATGGGAAAAGTAAGACAAAAAAAGTTGAACGTGGTTTCATATCTTAATATTTCTGGACTGTAATTTTTGTTATACATTTCACTGTTAGTAATAGTAAATATATTAACTTAACACATGTAGTCAATGTGATATAAAATGAGAAAATTGCAACATTAACATCACATTATCACGAAGTTAGCTCTACTTAATTTATATCTGAATATATATATATATATGTATATAATCAAAATGTCAAATCACAATGTTTTTTTTTATGAAGAAAATTTCAATTAATTTTTTTTCTTTGAAATGATATTTTATGCTACTTTTATTACAAATAGAACGTTTATGTTAAAATTTCTTAAAATTTTATAATGTGATTTTAAATTTAAGTTATAGTTTAATAAATTGAGACTAAATTCACTCATAAAACTACATAAATTCATTAATTATGTACAATTGCAATCTTTACTAAAGTTTACTTCTTTTCTACATCATGTGGGTGGGTGGATTTGATTAGGGTTTTAGAGACATTTCAAGTTTCATAGTGCCAATGCTTGGAATGGATATAGAAAAATATATACTAATGAATATTGCTGATTAGTGACAAATCATCCCTCAGATGTTTATGGTACATCAAACAAGACTTTAATCCCATCTAATCAAATAAAAAAGCAATAAGAAGATATCTATTTCACCATAGAATATAGTGAGAAAGTAGCTTTCATATAACATCCTATAAGTCTAAATAAATGTAACCTTGTCCCTAAGTATGAGCAAAATATATAACATTTAGGTGGTAATAGAAGTTACTAAGTCCTTATATAAAAACATTATAATATATCATCAATTAGCAATATTATTCATGATCATGACCCCACGACCCAAAAATATATATACATATATATATATAATAAGTTCAACCTCAAAGATATTGATTGTAAGTCTACAAGAATAATAGGCCAATTGTGAATTTACAAATTCTCTTGCTAGATGCCTAGATTATGACCTTCTCTCTTTCAAGATTTTGAACTTTGAAATTATTTCAACTTTAGCCACATAATATATAAATTTTTCTATGATTTGGTAGAATATTGTAGACAATTGTCATTCTTAAGCATTTTAGAACCCACTTGCCGACTATCAATTTCATGTTACCTATTCATTTTTCTTATTGATCATTGATGGGTGATGGTTAAAGTATAAATTATATTAAATTTTATTATTTAATAATTTAGGTCGATATCAGACTTAGAATAAAATAATTTTTTTGAGTTTTAAATATCAAGACATATATATTATCTTTACCGACTATATATTATTGATATGTTAATAATACATCGCTATTAGCAAAATACATCAAATCTTATTTTGTATATTGAACATCCATGCAGTTATTAGTATAGTGTAGGAGTTGAAAACTTTGTTATTTTTATTTTGTTTACAGTTTTGAATTTGAAAAATCTTGACAATGTCAACTAGGGAAATTAAAACGGTGCCTAACTATAAATTAAATTCATTCTCATAAGAAAGGTGATGGTAAACAAATGGAAAATTGTTTATGAAAAAAAAAATCAATGTGGCTAAAGAAGGTACAAGATAAGAGTGTCATATGTGATGTGGCCTCAAAGTGACCAAAAGAAGAGCAATGGGATTAGATGATTTTTTTTTTTTTGAACTAGAGGAGTTTAGGACCATAAATTTTTTGAGGATTTGGATAGGATACTTAAAAAGTTGGTAAAAATATTTGACTGTTTAACTTGAAGATATTTATTGGGTGAATAGAATTGAATTAAAAAAAAAATACTTCATTGTTTCAATTTTGAAATTCTCCCTTCTCCACTACCCTCTTTTAGATATTTCTACTTAGTTTATGTTGTTAAGATTACCATTTGACAACCAAAAATTTTGAATTGTTTTATTATTTTAAAAACTTAAAGAATCAAAATGTAGTTTATGAAATATTTTCTAGACGAACTTTCTCATAGGGTGAAATAGAGAATTAAATTATAAAATAGATTAAATTCAAATTGATAGAAAAATTATTTTCCATTATTAGTTACTAATTAACAACATCAACACCTACAAAATAATATTGTTTCCGTAATAATAAAAAAAATTTGAAAGTAAAAAAGATATTCGAATTTTAAACTAGAAGTGTGGATCTAAACAAAATTAAAAAAATAAAAAAATATACCAAAAGGGAAAGAAGACCTTGAAAAGTGCTCAACCATAGAATCAACCCATACCTGAAAAAAGTAGATAAATTAAAAACTGGCTTTATATATATATATATTAATGGACTGTATAAACTCAATATCATATAATATTTTTTAAGAATAATGGCGATTGAACCATATATTTTTATTGCGTTTTAATTTAATGGATATGTATAATATTAGATAAAACAAGTATATTATAATTAAGAAAAAATTAGATTAAAAAAAGGGTAAGGTAAAGTCAAAAGTAGAAAAATAGTCCGCCGGCAGACATCTGCTCAAGATGTTCATTAAGTGGGGTTCGATTTCTACTGGTGCTCCTTCTGTGTAGGTTTAAAAACTCCGTGACGTTTTTCCTTTATGTCTAGAGTCTAGTAGCTATAACATGGAGATATCTAAATAAAGGACGGATGTTCGATCTCCATTCTCCTTTTATAAGAGCCTTTGGAACTTTAAATGACAAAAAAAAAAAAAAAAGAAAAATTAATTAAGTAAATAAATAAAAGAAAGTCCGCTAATAAATAAATTTGTTACAGAGACAAGGATTGTGAGTTTCAATGCAACGGTTAGGTTTCTTCTTATCACAGCTCTTCCATCATTAAACCTTAGCTCTTCTGCCATTGCTCTCTTCTCTTCTCTTGCTTATGTAATCACTCTAATTCTTCCCCCCCACTTTTCTATTTTTTTTTTATTTAATTAACTTTTTTCTATTATATTTATTTAGCAACAAATTCAGTGCCATTCAAAATCTATCAAAAGCAAAATCAAATTACATTATTATTATTATTATTACTATTTATTTACTTTTTCAACAAATAACCTAACAACTAAGTTTTATGGTATAATATGGAAGAACCGGAAAAGTTAGAGAACTGAACCCTACTTTTAACCAAATTATCTTCATACCATCACATGACATTTTTACGTACATCTATTTTGGACTGATTATACATTATTTTTTATTTATTTTATGTTTGTATATATAAACCATTTGCATTTTTAAAGATACATATTGTTGTATTGATAAGACGGCATAAAAAGAATATACTATCACTAAATTAGTAATTGAATTTGTTCAAATAAAAATAGTTATTAACCGTATAATATGGTTTTATTTTTCATAAAAAAGTTTAAAAGTCTGTGAATATTAATATTAAAATCTCACCAAAAGCAACTTACTTTTGATATTAACAAAAATCTATAAATATCTAAATAATTATTTTTAAAAATAAATTTATGTTGAAATAACTCTAAAAAATTATCAATTTCATTTTAATTTTTCTAAAATATATATTTTATAAAAAGTATTTCAATAATTCATTAAAAATTTATATTAATATAATTCATGATAAATTTGTTTTCCCAAATAAAACAATCTCTATATTACTAGAACAAATAAATCAATAAGCCCTTAATAATAATTTTTATGAAAAGAGAAATTCATTTGCCAGCCAATTGGATTGGTAGGTTAATGGGGTAGTCCTTTGAGCACTGTACCAATTCTGTTTCCAATGAATTTATTTTGTTTTATTTTTAATTTAACTTTTTGTTTAGTGCTTAAAGCTGACAGCATACTAATTACCAACAAGATTTTGACTTTAATAACCTTGAAAATAAAAATAAAAAAATATTATCACATTAACTTTGTTTACGTGGCGACTAATAGGTCAAAAGTTACCATAAACGTGTCATCCTTAAACCCATAATTAACACGTGTCATGCAGTTAAGAGTTCTTTGGCCTTTTCAATTTACGTGTTAATTATGATTAATTAATTTGGTGTGTAATGTGTTTCACGCTAACTTTCTCATTTTTCATGCACTAAGCTCCAAAGGAGTTGATCGGTCAGTAATGGCATGTCTTTGTAAATATTTAACGTGATCGAGGTCATTTTCGTCCTAAAACTTTTTTTTAAAAAAATACTCTGTGATTCTACTGCTGGAACCCAATACTAGATTACGGTTATGTAATCAATGGTGGGAATTCGATAAACGGTGTCGTTTAGCTGTAGATATATTAAAATAATAATTTAATTTGTCTCAAGACAAACGCCCTACAACAGCGTCCTAAAATTCTCCCCAAGCCGACAAAGATGCCTTTAATTCTAAGGTTGTGGTGTCCTAAACACCCTGGACTTTAAAAATAAAAATCCACCTAAAAGACAGTTTTGTCCCTGACCAGTTTTTGCCCCTTCCTGCATGTCTCATGCAAGAAGAAGAGAGAAAATATAGGGGGTAGATTTGAAATTTTGGGGAAATTTTGTGGCAACATATAGTAGAAAATTCTATTATTATTATTATTATTATTATTATTGAAAAATAAAAATATATAAAATTAAACGGTAATTATAAAGCGGTCCAGGCCACAGTCATTGCAAGTTGACAAAATTAGGAAAGGGTAGGGCTAGCAGAATGTCTCAGAAAAATGCAGTAACAGTAAGGTTCTCTCCTGCCATCATTTTTGTATATATTACATATTTTACTTGTTGATAACTCGGGGTCTCTTGACTCTTTTTTTTTTTTTAATAATTATTACATAAAATTATATATATTAAATTTTTAAAATTAATAAAGTTGATATATATATATATATATATATATATTTAAAAATTATTTATAAATAACTTTAGGAATATATAGTATTATATATAACTAATAATAATAGATTATATATAGCTAATAATAAGAGATTATAATAAGACAAGACCAAATAGAAGAGGATATATGGTTTAATAAAATGGTAAAAAAAAATTATTTTATTTATAGGATTCATCTCATTTGAATTTTGAAATTACTGAAAATCAAAAGTATAAATGAAGAAAAAATATTATTTTACAATGCAATTATTAGGGAGATAGAAATTAACCAAATTTAAATAATAGATGAAGCAATTGTAAGAGTTGTGCAAGATTTGCAATCTTTAATCAATGGACAAAAACCAGTGGCAAAAAAAGCCTAATAGCACGGAGAGGATAGGGGTGAGTCAAAACTAAGTAAATAAAAGATTGAAAAAGATGTGTGTATATATATATATGTGTTTGTGTATGTATATATAGGTGTTTTTGTTCATGTTCAAAACAAAATATAAGTGTTTTTGGTTTTGGACTGTAAAAAAGAGTAGGAAAAAAAAAACTGTACCATAGGGTCAATGGCTACTATGGCATATTTATTACACACATAACATCTAACCCCAAAGTGGGGTCAAAGTAAGAGACTTAACCATAGATATTAGAACTAGGGTTAAAAAAACACACATAAACACAAACACACACAATTGGGTTAAGGTTAACAAGGACAACCACAAAAACCCAGATTTTTATTAATTATCAACAGTCATCACTGCTCATCATCATCATCAACATCAACGCCATTCTTCTTCTTCTTCCTCTTCCTCCTCCTCCTCCTCCACCACCATCACCACCCACCAACACCCTCCATCTCCATCTCTCTCACCACCTCACACCCAATAAGAAAAGGGAAAAAAAAGAATCCATCATCCATTTCTTTTTCTTATTGCTTCTACAAAACCCCACCACCAAAATCCATCATCAACTTCCTCTACAAAACCCTAATTGCATAAGCCTTTTATAAATCTATATATCGTTCATTTCTTTTATTTATTGTTTTTTTTTAACTTACTTTGATTGGTTTCTTCCTTATTAACACAACCTTAAAAATTAAATGTTTGAGCCATGGACATAGCCCCAACAACAACTTCCACCACCAACACCAACACAAACACCAACACCAACACCACCACCGCCAACAACAACAACACAAACACCCCAACTGCTAAATCTCCTGACCGAGAAACTGAAACCCCTACTCGGATCCAACCACCAAAGACTCTATCTTTCACAAACGGTGTCCTCAAGCGACATAACCCTTCAAGCGGTCACCACCATCACCACCACCACCACCACCTTTCAGCTCCACCTCCAGTTGTCATAACCTATAAAGAATGTCTCAAGAACCACGCTGCTACTTTAGGTGGTCGTGCTCTAGATGGTTGTGGAGAATTCATGCCTTCTCCTTCAGCAACTCATACTGACCCAACTTCTTTAAAATGCGCTGCTTGTGGTTGCCACCGTAATTTCCACCGCCGTGAGCCGGAAGATTCTCCTTCTCCTCATCCACCTCATCATCCTACTAATACCACAACAACAATTGAGTATCAGCCTCACCACCGTCACCATCCTCCACCACCACCACCACAAGTAGCACATCCATATCGAAGCCCCAATTCAGCTTCTCCACCACCGATCTCTTCCGCATACCCATCTGCACCCCACATGCTGTTGGCACTCTCCGGCGGCGTATCGACGGGTATGAATGAGAATTCGTCAGCGAGGAAGAGATACAGAACAAAATTCAGTCAGAATCAGAAAGATAGAATGTATGACTTCGCGGAGAGAGTAGGGTGGAAGATTCAGAAAAAAGATGATGAAATGATTCAAGAATTTTGTAACGAAGTTGGGGTTAAAAAAGATGTGTTAAAAGTATGGATGCACAATAACAAGAACACTCTTGGTAAGAGAGATGCAAATGGGAATGGGAATGGGAATGGGAATGGTAATGGAAGCAATAATCTTGATCAAGAAATCCACAACAACAACAGCAGTGAGAATGTGAATCATCATCACCACCACAATCACCACCACCAACACCATCAACACTTCGAGAATGATCATGTTGCTCATGTTGGTACTAATGGGTCTTCTTCATCTTCTTGATCTTTTGATTTTGCATTGAGATATGACATCAAATTAAGATGAAGATGATGATGGTGATGGTGATAATAAATGTTAGCTAGAATAGAAAGAAGAGTAAGCATGCATGGTAGTAGCTATTTTTAATTTTCTTCTAATTTCCTTAATTTCAGTTTCTTAATTCTCTTCTCTGCCTTTTATTCTCTGATTTTGTTTTCTCCTTCTTCTACTTCCTTTTTATTTTTCTAGTTTAATCAATGATGATCTTCACTTTGATGATGAGGGGTAACATGGGTGAAATTTGATTCAAAGGGGAACAAGAAACAAACAAAAAAAAAACACAAACTTTTTTTTATTTTCAGTTCTTTTTCTGTTTCTTTGATTCTTGAGTGACTCCATGACTGTGTTTAGTTGTTTTCTTGCTTGCTAGCAAGTTTTTGTTTTAGCTTTATTTTGCCCTTTTCTTATGGCATGATTTGTTTCTTTAATTTCTCTTCAGTGCCAATATCTATCAAAAGGGCTTAATTAAAGGTTGTGGGCAGCAGTCATAACTCATAATTAATCTTAATGTACCCATTAGGTTACAACATTAATAATTTTTATAAACATCAATTTCTTGAATAATTCTAAGAATTAATGTGTCTTATTATTAGTAAATAGAGCTGAGTGGGGATTAGAGACAAAGGGTCTGAGTGAAAGAGGAGAGATTCTTCTTATCTTTTGTCTGAAAGAAAGAAGCAAAAAGTGGTGTCACATAGATTAAGGGCGGTTACATATTATTCTAACATATCTCTATTAGCTTTTATTCTTTTTAATTTTGAGCAAATAGTTTTTAAGGATTTTGCAAAGATAGAATTTGATTTTTAGAGATCTTATGGCTTAGCATACATATATTTTTTTTAATTGCAAATGAATCATTTCAAAACCCTTTTCAATGATCAGCCATTTATTTATTTTTAATCAGATTCTGGGTCGCATGCAATTTTAATGTAATGTTTATTAGTGGTTATGATAAGTTATTAAACAAATATATGCTTATTCTTATGCTTATGCTTATGCTAGCTAGCCTTCACTTTTCTTTTTTTAATATCATGATCTTATGATAAAGTGCACAAAAGCATTTTTGCTTAGTTTTGTGTTATATGTGGATATTATATTCAATACCTTATTACATAGTTTCCTAATATTTAAGTTAATCTCATATGTCTTTTAAGAATGATGGGATTATAAAAAGTTATAAGGATAACATCTGATCTCAACTTTAAGGCAATTTTCTGTATATTTTATTTTTCATTTTCACTTTCCTTTTAAGGGAAGAAGAAATCAATGATGATTAGTTTAATTTTCTAGTAAAATATTATATCATTAAATGGAAGATGATGACGAATTGAAAGTGGGCATTTACCTTAAAAAAATTTTAAAAAATTGATTGTGGGTCTTTGCACAAATTGCACTTTCTCTTGTATTTTATAGGTTGGTTTTGGTTTTAGGTCATTGATGAAGTCATTAATCTTGTTTCTGTTGGGGCACGTCTTGTGTTAATGTGGTGGCTGACCTTAAGCTTGAAGGACCTTACTGCCCAAAGGTATGGGTCGTCCGTGACCCTAAATAGTCTATACCCTTAAAACCTGCAAATATAGAAGCGGTGCAGCCATAATTTGGAACGTGGATTATACCATTTAGTATCAGCCCATAAAAATGGTCACAAAGAACCAACAAAAATAAACAGAGTCCAAGCAACGTGTGTGCAGTGAAAGAGGGAGGGCTTAATTGGATTCATGGTTTCCTGAGTGTTTTTGGGGTACCATTTTGGTACAATATTATAGGATGAAAATTCTATCTTCATTTCGTTTTTCTTTTGAATTATGAGACATTATTTAATAAGTGTTAGGTCTCGAATTTAATGTGTAGATTTAATTATTTCACGCACGGTTCATGTGAGGCAGATTTTTGGAATTTCATTGACATTGATTAAAATGAAAGAGAAATGAGTGAAATAGATAAAAACTTATGGAAGATTAATGGGCTAATATTTACATGCTTAAGAGGAGTAAATATTTTCTTTAAATTTCACTTATATTATTATATAAATAATTTATATATAATTGTGCCTGTGAGCTAGTAATTTAGTAGTCATTTTTACTCAATGGGATGTGAGATTTTAATTTTGACGTCATTAATTTTAAAATTAATTTTCACTGATCTAAGTGCTATCCATCAATATATTGAAGATCTAACCTCTCTAGTAATAAAAAAAAAAATTATAATTATAGTAATGAAGAAGTTGCAATGATGGAAAAACAACAAAGTTATAAATTAATTATTGGTAAATCCAAATTGGTAAAACAATTCTCTCTTGATTTTTTAAATATTTTTAAACCGCATCTTTAATAAGAGATGTCTTTAAGTAATTAACTCTATCTTCATACAAACCTTAGCCTCCTCTCTCATTTTCTCTCAAACTTTTTTCTTTTTTTTCTTTTTTCTTTTCATCTTTATTAGCAAAGAGAAAAGTGATTTTTGGCCTTTTTTTTTTGGCCAAAAATCATCCCTCTATACATCTTTTTATCAATTTAATTTAAAAAAAATGAATTTTCCATATAGATTTAGATTTGTTATTTTTTGTTTTTGTGGTTTCGCCGTCTTATTGCGGTGTTTAGTTTTCGCCTTTTGGTTTTTGCCGTCTTATTGTGGTGTTTTTTGTGTGTGGGCAATTGAGACAAACAAGGTATATTCGCTTCAATAGAGATATCAGATCCGATTATGGTTGTCAGCATGTTGCAGCACTGGAGTCATAGGTATTCTAGTCATTATAGAATTTCTCAATGGCTACACTTTGAGTTGATTTCTTATGCTATTAACATTGGAGATGTCAATATTTCACAGTTTCATCCTTTAATGGTTTTTAGCGGATTTATATCAATATTTTTATCGATGTATTCCTGGTTTGAATGAATGAAATTATTGTTATTGTCAAAAAAAAAAAAAAAAAAAAACTCTATCTTCATCATAATTAAGGGAGTCAATCTATGTTGGTGACATGTGAAATGGAGTAATTAGGTCAGGTTTATTAATATCCATCGATCTTCATCCTTTGTATTAATAAAGGCCTGAACCTCCCTATATGCAGACCTTTTAAGAAATAGGATATAAGCATTCCTGAACGTAGCTAATAATATACCAAAATTGGCAAAATGATCCCAAAATGAGAATTATATATCATGCTGATTAGATATCAATGCGTTTTAGCTTGTTAATACTAAAATTGTTTTTAAATTATAAAATTTTAAATTTAAACACCGGTCTAAATCAAAATATAAACGACTCTAGTCCTACTAAAATGAACTCGAGTTGCAATTTTTTCTTAAAAATCTTCCAAATTTATTTAAAAAATTAATCCAAACATTTATATAGATTTTTTTACGGGTTGTCTACTTTACCGCTTCTGCGGGCTTCTTTCACTTTGAGAGTTGCAAGCCATTGATAGTTATTTAAAATAATTTGAACTTAAAAAAAAAATGAATAATTATTCGGTGAAAGAATAGTTAAATGGTCATTCCTTTTAAAGGATATCTTAATGTGTAGCGTTCAAATTCTACCGTCATCGATTTAAAAGGAAAGGACTGTCATATGTTATATAGTCTATCAATATTTAGGTCATATATATTTTCCTATTAATTAAATAATTAGAAAATAACTTAAGTAATTGTCTAAAATCTTACGCAGTATATAAAGTATGTAGAAAAATTGTATGCAATAGTGCAATTAAGAAGCACATAAAAAGTTTAACTTTTTTGCCAATTTTTCTTCATGCTTATCGACCAAGTATATGAGACTTTGTGCAACGAATATAGCTAGTTACTATTTACTAATAATGATTTAGAATAGCTTAATAAGTGAGTTAACCTTTGATTACTAATGATTGATTGCCAAAAATTATGTCCCTACAAAACTGTATTTGGATGGATATATATAGAGTGAGACCTTAAAAGTTATTAATATATATATTTAATTACAGATTCAATCCAACTTTTAAGTTTAAAAAAAGTGTATTGTATAATGAAATTTATCGTATAGAGCCCATCTTCTAAAAGATTGAGTAGTGTATGGACCAGCTTGTGCACCACAATATTCTCTTCTTTGTGCACGTGTGCTACTTCCAATCTAAAAATCTTTGCTCTGCCTTCTCTTTTGTTAGCTTTTTTTTTTTCTTTAAGGGTCGGTTTATTTTACAAAAAATAAAGGTTGGAATCGGAATCAGAATCAAAATGGATGATTTCGATTCTTAGTATTTGTTTAGCTAAAATTTATTTAGAAATGGAAATGAGATTCCCCCATCAATGAGAATCATCATTTCTCTTACATTTTTAAGGAATGAATTTTCGAAATCAAATCAAACTAACTATAAATTGGTCAAATATTTAAAAATTGTCATATATTATTAAAATTTATAATATAAAACATATACATTAATAAAAATAATTGCTAAAATATTCTAAGGAATTTTTTTGAAATATTTTAATAAAAATATTTATTAGATAATTTTGATTCCGATTCCGATATCTTCGTAAAACAAACACTTTATTAAAATTTCTATACCTTTTCTGATTAGCCTCAATTCCAATTCCGATTCTGAAATATAAACCAAACGACCCCTAAATTCTTAGGATATGTAATATATATGACATATTTTTATTTATTAATTGTAAAATATTTAAAGTACTAGGTACAAGTGTAATAACATAATATTTTGAATATAAATAATCTTTTGAATAAAATATATAAGTTATTTAAATTTAAGACGATAATCAAGTTCATTCAAGTCCCACCTTATTTAATATATTGGCATTATACTTTAGTACGTAGATAATTTGGATGACTAGAGATTGATCCTCTGCCCTCCACCTCTCTTATACTAACAAAACTAACACAATAACCATTTATATTAAGGCCAAAAAAAAAATCAAGTTCATATAGATTTTAACCTTGACTATTTGTATACAAAATTGATGAAACGTGTAGTTGAAAAATCATTTTTCCATGGGAATTCAAATACAGAATATATTTATATGCTACTAGTTCTTATATTAAGATCAATGCGATTTTTCATTAAATACACGTTCAAAAGTTTCAATAATTAATTACATGTTAGCCATTTATTTAAAATATAAACATAAGTCTTATCCTTCAAATAACATAATCTTCACACAATTACACAATTTGAGAAAGCTTATCAAAGTTTGGATAAAAAACCTTATCGAAGTGTAAATAAGGTGATTGTGACCAAGTCATGAGCCAAAAAAAAAAAAAGACCAAATAACGAACTAGCCAATAAATATGGTAGTAAAAACATAACTAATAAATGGACATAACAATTTAATATCAATGAAATTTGAAGTTGAATTCTGATATTCTTAAGGCTCTCGACCTTAAATTAATTAGTTCGTATGAGCCAGTATGTATGCCCATATTTAATAACTGTTGGAGCACTTTTCAAACAAATGAAAGACTCAACATCATTAAATTGTTGTTGATCTTTTATACTGAAAATCCTTTTGTACAAGCAACATTAATGTACTTATTGCCAACATTAAAAATAAGAAAGTAACATTAATGTTTAGTAGCATCAACTTCATTCTTGAATAAGTATCCAAAAATAAAATTTTCAAATTTTTGAATAGTGTGGAAGTGGTTGTAATAATGCTTAAGCTAAAAGTAGAAACTGCAATAGTAGAAGCCTAAAGTAAAATTAGATGAACAAAAAAAGAAATAGGTAGGCCTTCCTTATTAGTTGGAGCTTTCTTTAAAAGTACCTTTCTTCTAATCCTCCCTTTTCACATTACTTTTGAATTAATATGGAGTTTCTAGACAATGGGTTTACATCACCTAAATGATATTATATAAAGGTTAACGTGTAATTATAAGTTGTAAAGGATCTTTGTATCAAAGTAAATGAACATAACTAAACTTATTGTAATTATTGTTATTATTACCTCAACTTATGGGCAGTGACGTTTTTGTAGTATTGAAGTCGTTTTTAAAATTGATAAATTTTAAGTTTAAATATCATTTCAAATGTAATTAAAGAAGAGAAAAATAACCAATATTTGTTGATACATGTGATAAAAGGTTTGGATTTTCTTAACTAAAGTTTTGTCTAAAATTTATTTATTAATCGGAGCTTTTGTAACTCTAAAAGTAGTTGAAAAAAGATAAAAAAGGAAAAACCTATGAGTACCCTTTGGCACTAAGAAATCTTGCCCCCCTCATCGAAGTTAAGAATTTGAGATAGTGATGAAACAAGTCATGTGTTTATCTTGTGCTTCTGTCTTGGATTCATTTATTTTCTTGTAGTTTTCCTCTTTTTCTACACATATATATACATGTCTATTAGCCACATTAAAATTATGATGATTAGGATAAACTTCAATTTATTTCATTTCAGTTATCAATCTGAATAGACATTTAACTTGTATGTTGATGGAGTGAATATTATTTGAATATTTCAAATCCGGTTGCCACATCAGCAATACACTACCAGGTGACCGGTTGATAATACTTACATTAATTTTAGTTAAAAAAAAATCAATTGAAATTTAATATTTAAAATGTAATTAGTACAAAATTGGATAACCACCACTGAAATATTTAACCCCACATTGTGGGTATTAAATAGTGTTGCCCATTATGTAACTTACGTTCAGATTGCGAGTTGGCCATGTTTTTATCTTATTAATTGGAATTGGTCAATACAATAGCCATTTTACGACTCAAATTAATTAAGTGCTCAAGCGTGGAGAGATATGAGCAAACACCCATCTTTGTTTTTGTGTTGGAATATATTCAATAAATGAGTGGTTAAAAATTTACATTATATATGCTTTGGTTACATAAACTCTCATATCATCAATATATTGAAATAACTTATCAATTTCTCAATTAAATCTAGTTTTTTTTTTTTAATGTTAATGTAATATGGACAATAAGCAAAAATTCATTTGGAGTTTTTTATTCACTTATACTAATAAATACAATAACTTTTACAAAGAGAGACTCATATATAAAAAATTATATCACTACATAGCTTGTAAAATTTAACATGTTAAATTTTAATAGTTTTTTTTAAAAAAAGACATTCAATTTTAAAATTCAAATTATTGGCTATGACTTCAAATTTTTGATTATAATACATAATATATAAGTTTCTTCTAGACTAAAATATCTAGCAATAAATTGGTCATAATTAATGGTTTAACTGAAAAAAGAATCATTCTTATTGTTTTGTATACGACAACTCCCAATACAAAAAAAAACACATAAGTACATTATTTTATATATTTTAAACATGCTTTTTTTTTAAAATTTTTTTTTCGGAAATTACCATAAAATTCTTTTTATTCTCAAAGAAAAGGATATGCAAATGCTAGATGCTCAATATTCTCATTGAAAAAGCGACTGCAAAGAAATATATATATATACATACATTATGACAAGAAAAATAAAGCAAGCAAAATTAAACCTTTAAATCCTTGCGCCTCTGCTTGAACAGGACCTCATTGAAAGAAAAGTGAAGCATTTAAACAGAAGTTGAAAGAAAAACACTTGCAATAAGGAGTCAATTGGAGGACCACACAAAAATATTTGCAGCATAAAGATTAGTGCACTTTATATTGTGGTCCAAACAATTATCAACCCATATGCCTCTTTTAATCTTACTGTTGTTTGATATATTCTCTTTTTTATTTTATTTTTGTGTGAATTTAGTCTTACATCCACTAAATTTTCTATCTTTTTGGACAAATGGATTATATCCTACATTTTTTTTTTTATCTAAACTATTGGTATCCAAAATCCATTGGATTTTGATTAATTCAGTTCGACCGGGTAGGACCACAAGAACAGCAAATGTCTCCCAACAACTATTTAATGTTTATGCGTTCATTAGAACTCAAACTCAAAACCTTAACTTAAGGGAGAACAGCCTCTGCCAGCTGATCCCAACGGTTATCGGTTCCTACACTTTTTTTTTAGTTGCAAATTAATTCCATTTGTACATGAATATTAATCTAATCTTCTCTTCTTTTATCTAACTTTATTTACTTCCCTATCTATAGGTCAGTATCATCTTTTTCATCTTTTAATTTTTATTGTGGCTAGTAGTTGAGAAATATTTTCTATTTTGATACTCTTGTATCTTTCGATTAATGGTAATATCGAAATTAACAACTCAATATTTAAAGAATGAAATATAAAATTTCTTAATTTTTAAGAATCCTCGGCTTTATAACTTTTTTTATCTATCATATATAAGATCAAATTATCATTAAGAGTATAAAGTTATAAAATTATTCTATCCAACATAAGCTCACATGAAATGAAAATTTGGATGAAACTTGCAGTGGTTTTAATATTATTTAGTATTAATACTAAAATCATTTTTAACTGTGAAAAAATTAGTTTAAATTCAGAGCTTACTATTTTTATTGAAGGGTTATGTGTAAGATAAAATATATTCTACTATTCATTATAAAGTTATGTAACAGTCCAAATTTTTGATATTCACATGTTCTTTGTATGAAATGATTAATTTGTTGTTGATGAAGGATGTTAAAAAAAAAAAGGGTAAAAAACAAAGCAGCAAATATAGGATTCGTTTTGTGCTGATGAATATGGCTATGGACTTTTTGATGGCATGTGAAAACAGAGAGGAAAGAGCCCAATTTGTCTGACCCAAATTGGAAAACAGATAGGCACAGTACAGTTTCACATGCAGGCCACAAATGGAGTCTGATTGAGACCTTGTAACTGTACAATTGACTGATGAGCAGCTTCACTAGCTTTGCAAATAAGTGTTTAGCAAATATGATCCAACCTGTTTCTGGAATGTTTAATTTCCAAGGAATTTGAGAGGAGGACACTTCATCTTAAAAAAAATATGGTTATCAACATATTGTTTTTTCATTACTTATTAGGCATTAACTCTCGCTTTCATGATACATCAATAGTCAATTATTGCGTTGATGACCCTTTTTGTTCTATGTGTTTAGACTTTGCATATACATCTAAAACATTTTAAAAACATGTACCCTGTTCAAGATTTTGAATTTTTTTTATTAATCGGAAATTTTCTTTTACCACTAAATACATCAATTAGTGTGTTAGTGTTAAATTTATTTGGTTTTGGGAGTAGCGAAATTCAAACTTCCATATTTTTAATATCTTTTCAAATGTATATGTCATTTACACTATATTTAAATAACATTAATCGAATATAAAAAATTTATATTCAAATAGTTATTTCCATTATAAAATACCCATCGTAAAAAAAAATTCATGGAGTATTGAAAATCCTCATATTTACATAATCTAATTCAATGGAGTTAAATTTTTGTAAGAAATCTTTAATTTTAATGAACTCATCTCTTGAAGTCTATTTCATCATGCAGGAACAAATTTGGGAATTTTTATGTTCATGGGCTGGATTTGGGATGCATGGTGTGTGAAACTTTTACACATGACATGATAGGGCCAACTAAAGAAGGGATTGAGCTTCCACCATATTTGTACGGCTCACAATCCATTATCAAGGGTGTATCTTCCAGTTTTGAACAAGATCCATGAGTAGTTAAAGTTGCTAAATTTGCAGCCCAATCTGCAGCTGTAAGACTCTTCAACAATTGTGAGACTGTTTTAGAAAGGGAAAAGGTACATTTAGGCCCTTAAAAGTTTTTTTGGGCTTAAAAACAAGTCTAATGTTGTTGAATCGAGCCCCTTAAACAATTATAAAATAATCCTTAACATTAGTTTTCTATCAAAATATTTTTATTTTTTTAAATCATTAAACAAAATTGTCCTTAATTTCTTATTAATACTATAATTCTTTTCATAAACATCATATATGTCCTTATTTCCTTTTCATCCTCTCACTTTTACCCCCTTCTAAAAACTTGTAAACCTAACAGCCTCACCACACACACCACCACTATTGCCAAAGCCGACTGCTGCTGTTGCTGCCACCACCACTGTCACAACAACAATAACAAGATCGCTGTCAACCCAAGAAGATCGACGATAAAAGCAGCACCATGAACAACAAAACGGACAAAAAAAAAAAAAAATTCGGGGCAATGGTAGCAGTGCGAGCACCTAGTAACGAATAGATCTAAAAAAAAGTAAAATCAATGGCGAGAACAATGGTAAAAAATGGATTGGAGAAGTGGATTGATGCCCGAAACGAAAACACAACACCAACCAAGTCACCTGCAACAAAAATAAAAAAGAGCAAAGAGTGCTTTTATTGGGTATGTAACCCCCTGCGATTTTCTTCTTTCCTCGAGTTGGTGCAGGTTCTAAAAGAACAAAAATGAGCCAATGGAAAGAAGATGGTATTTGATTAAATTATACTAACATATTTATATTCCATTAATTACAAAATAAAGATAATTATTACTAATTATATTACTATATTTTTATTAATTAATGATAGTATAAAAATAATTATACTAATTCTATCAATATATTTATACTAATTATTTATAATATAAAAATAATTACTAGTCATGTTACTAATCATACTAATTAATTATTCTAGTTAAATCGAAACATATATTTGATTTTATTATTAATAATTTAAAACTAAAATTTTTAAAAATAATATAAAACTAAAATAAAAATAAAAATAGAAAAAAAAGAAGTGTAGTTTTTTTAGGAGAAAAGAACTAAGCAGTTCATAGTGGCATTTACGTGTAATAATAATAATAATAATGAATTTCAATTTAATTTAATTTAATTATTTTAAATTATTATTTAATTTAAAAATTTGATAATTAAATAAAATAATTTTTCTTAAGCATTATACTATTAATAAGAAATTAAGGGAAATTTTGTTTAATGATTTAAAAATTTAAAATATTTTGATAGAAAACTAATTTTAGGGACCATTTTGTAATTATTTTAGATTTTTTTTAAACAGAGCAAATGACCCGATTCAGCAATATTAGACTTGTTTTTAAGCCAAAAAAAACTTTTGAGGGTCTACCTATACTCTGAACCAAACATGAAAAGGCTAAATGCACATTTTTCCTTTTAGAAAAGAGTTGAATTAAGACGTAAAAGAATATATAAATGGAATTAAACTAAATGTAAAAATAATTAATTTACATTAAAAATTAAAATTTTTACACATTTCATATGTGGAATTCATTCAAGTCTCTAACAAAAGTTACTTGTTTTTTATAAATTAATTTATATACACGGAGCAAAATGATTTGTATTGGCAAAAGGAGAACACCAATCTTCTTCCTTTATTGAACAACATGCAATGCAAAGTGCAACTATTTCTTTGGCACTGATAAGGATTGTAGAATCATAATTTATTCTTGTGCCAATATGACTCTGATGAAACAATATGCCAATGGTCCCAAGTTACAATAATAAGGTGTTATCTAGTAGTAGTTTTAAATTATCTTCAAAACAAGAGTTGTCATTCACTACTATTACACTATATGCTTCACACTGTCCTATTGTTTTGATTCTTGAAAATATACTATATTTAAAGATTATCAAATTATACTTCTTAAGATGCAAGGTTGATTCCAAAACTCTTTCATATTCTCCATGCCCTAATCCCTATTTCCTTTTAATAATAATAATAATTATTATTATACAATACATAAATTACTGCTTTTAAATTATATTATAAAATGTCATTTTTTTTGCTAAATGACATATTTAAATTACTTAGTAGATTATTACTCTTCATCATCCATAATTTGAAATCATAGACATGATTAAAATCATCTAATATAAATGAAATATTTAATAAATAATGTCATATGTATAATTGGAAGAGTCCACATTCTACTTCTAATATTCAAAATCGAGTTCACACAAAATTTTATTATATTTTTGGGTTGTTGGGCCCGATGTGGTTTTCATTTCAAGTTAACTATTCATTTAGATAGGGCCGATTGTAGTTCAGAAAATTACTTGCATTATTATTTATTGAATTGAGACTCTGAGACCTCTTTATAATTTTCCTGGCATGATAAAAAAAAGTTAGTTTATTGTATTAAAAAATATAATATTTGTGATATTTGAAAATCTATTTTAATTTTTTAAGACTTGAAAAAATATTATAATTTCATCAATTATTTGTGATTTTAGTATAATATATAAGTTGGATAAAATTGAAAAAAATGTACACATAGCATTCGATATAATTTTTTAAAGATGCCCATTTATGCATCTTTTTATCAATTTTAATTAAAATATAAATTGTATTAGACTTGTAAAATAATTGATTAAATAATAGTATTTTTACTAAATTTAAATATTGAAATAAATTTATAAAAAGTCATGAGTGTTATAATTTTTATATCAATAGACTAAAGGAGTAAAATAAAAAATTAAAATTTATAGAATATGTTAGATTTTTTTTTTAAAAAATTACTTCTTTTATATTGAAAGATGATATTTATAATACTATAAATTTTCCTTAAAATAAAAGATATCATTGAAGAAGCTCTTGTATTCTAATGTTTATATTTTAAATTTATTATGGAGTATTAACATGGTTGACATGTAAACTAATATGTGTGTGTGTTATCCAATTAACAAACTAGGGATTAAGGGTCAGAAGAAAAACAAATTTACGAGGATTGATTTTTTTTTTTCAAATTATATAAAAAATACATGCAAACATATCAGAAACATGACACACTCATCTATAAATTATACCATGATGCGGATGAAGAATACATATGACTAGTAACAATATATATACATGCATTTGGTTTAGACTTTTCAAGAATATATGACTAGCTATAAGCTAATTCTTGAATATGTTTAAGTTCGATAATTTCATAACAAAAGGAGAACTTTAGCCAATGGAAACTGCAATTTTGGAACTTATAGCTTAGTGATTTGCTCAGTTATTTTAAGTTGTTCAAATACTAATTACATATATAAATAGATATTGGAGATGATAGCAAAGCTAGAGGGATTAATTGACATTCCTATATCAAACAATTAATCAACTGATCAAAGTCACTTATTTTCATATTCTGAATAAGTTAACTTGCAATAAGTACTCATATTTTGTTTTCATTCAAAAAAGGAAGAAATTGTATCGCTATCCGTCCGAGATACAGTAATTTATTTATAATGGAACAAAGTAATAGGATTTAATAGGATAAAAGATTTTAATTACTTAGGGTAAAACATTTAGTCTAATTCACCAAGATATTTTAGGGATTCTATCCCTATCTTTTTTCATTTTCCCCTTCTCCAAAATTAATTAATTAATTACTAGTTAACTTAACAAGGCAGTTCTGATTTTTTTACAAATTATTTAATTATTACTAGTTAACTTAACAGGGCAGTCCTAATTTTCTTTTTTCTTTTTTAAATATTATGGAGACGGAATTTGAACTTGTGATTTCAATTTTATGAGCCTTACAAGTTACTATGCTGCTCTACTCCTCACTGACATATAAAAATATTCAAATTTTTATACAAAATAAATTCATACATTTCTATCCGTGGATATTAAAATTTAACTCATGCATTTATTACGGATCAATTTAATAAAATATATAATAGTAATAATAATAATAATAAACTGTAAAAAAATGTAATTCTTAAAATGCAAACTGCATTAAAGGCCCCTTTGCACACACTATATGTAGTAGTACTAACAGATCCATTTTGTTCTACATGTTCCTTCCAAATAAGAAGGGCACTGCTGATTTAACTTTTAAGTTTCTAACTTCTGTCAAGAAGAATTAACTCATATACACTTTGATAATCTTTCATGAAGGCAATTAAATACTTAAATCTTTTGAAATAAAGATAATTAAAGAGTACATTACCAGTGCATCAAATAAGAAAAAGAATGTACAAACTTCTTGTGAAGTTACGCCCACAGAAGATAGCATATTTTGAAACAAGTTCCAAATTCAGGATGAATCATTAGTGACCCTGTGCAAAATTGCTATCCAATTGCAGGTTTGACAAATTAAATAATAAAAAATTTCCTTTGGATGCTGCCAGCATTCTTCTCTGGTATAATTTGTATACATATATATATAGTCCAGGAGCTTGAGATTTTTTTTTTTTTTCTGAAATTGACATGTACCCAATTCAAATGCAACATATACCGAAATGTTTGTTCCCTCTTTCCATACACTTTCATAAGTGCCTAACTTCAACACTTTTGCTTATGCATCTCACATGGAAAACATCTAAACAATGCTATGGAGCTTGCATTTTCCTTTTTCAACACAAAGAAAAAAGAACATATAAGAAGCATTCAAATTGCAAATATCTACATACATAATGATCAATCTATAGATCACATTCGTAGAAATATGTTCATGTTCTTTGCCACCCATGATATTTTCAAGCAAGTGGACATATGCATCAAACTGATTCTGACAATAGATATTTTTTAAAATTATTTAACTTTAATTATTAATCAACTCTAATGAGGGTTCAAATTTAAAATTTTATGATGTTCTGATGATCTAAACATCAATGAATTACACAATATATGTAGTAGTTCTTCCCTTTTAAATCATGTAAAAATTAGTTCTACAAATCAACGACAACACATTTCGAATCTTATATCTCATAATATCCTTGGTAAGAAGTGACCATTAGACCATTCCTTACCAGTAATAATTTTTGTAAGAGGAAATTCGAGTATTAATAATTGGAAGTTATTAATTATATATAATAGCAATAATATTGACGGTACACGTTGTCATAAATACATTGCATACATAAAAGATTGGCAATGGTAGCCCAAGTTGCTACTAGCTATTTGGACTTCCTTTCATATTCTTTAATTATTCCATTGAAATTTCAAGCAATTAATGAATTAATTTTATTGACAAACTGAAAAAGAGGGACAATTATAGGTTTGTATTAGCTTTAATTGCCTTTTAAGTACGCTGCTAAGTTAAATTTCCATCATAACAACCAACATGATTAGATATGTGGGCCTATAACCTTAAATACAAAGTGATATTACCATACAGATATGACTACCGCATTTGGATAATATTCCATAGATTTTTTCTCTGAGCTTCAAAAGATAATATTACAAAAATGTTATTGAACTTACATCAAGAACCAACAATTTGATGATGGCTTCTGCCAATTACAATTATTAGGCTTCAAAATGAAATTTAATCCTGTATATTTTCCATCTAATTGCGTTAAAATCTCTAGCTTTTTGATGCTTGCATTAGCTCGTAAATTAAAGTTAGATTTAGTTCTTAATTAATAATATACTTGAACTATAGTGAAATACACTTAATTTGTTATGCAGAAGCAAAATTAATAAAAAGAAATGCTCTGATGAACTGAAGCCCTTGCTCATTACTTAATCAAACAATTACAGAGGAAAAAAAGCAATCACACCTTAATTATAGAAAATTAAGAAAATAATTCTCGCATCACACTCTAAAATAATTAATAAAAATTACACAAAACAGAAATAATTATATGAAATTTATCATTAAATTCTCACCTCTCATCAATCTAGAACTCTTTATAGCTACTCGAATGAAATTATAATTCGAAAAGAATATAATGAAGCTGTTGGAGCACAAATCTTAATTAACTTATTTAATTACTCCAATTTTATGAAGTTTATAGTATAGCTGATTCACCTTAATTAAAAACCACCAACATTTTGCCTATGGTGTTCTTCACTTCACAACTTACACACACCACACTCTCACAGTTTCTTCTTTGATTCCTTCACACATAATTATATAGCAGAAGAGGTTTAGTCATCTCGATTCAACCCTAGGAATTTATACCAACACAACAACAGCAACCACTACAGTCTCAAACCCAATCGCAAGCAAGCAAATTAGAAGTCAAAATACGCTACACACACAATCAAGAACCTCCAAAATTACCATATATATATGGAGAGAGAGAGAACTTTGATCAAGCCCCATTTGAAGAAGGCGAAGAACAATCGCATACTACCTGCTCAGTTTCAACCTCCCTTCTATGGAAGTTCCTGTGGCAGCCACAAGCAGCACAAGTGAGTGCAGCAACTGTACCTTCTTCACTGCTACTGGGCATGAACTCTCTGCACCCATCAACAGCATAGCCTCCAACATTAGCAGCATGATTCTTTTGACACTCTCCATATCGCACACTTCGAACCGTGAAAGATGAAGCAGTAGTGGAAGAGTTTCTTGATGGTTCTTCTCTTCTCACCACTACTTGCCTCTTCCTCATTTTTTTTGCAGCTGATCCTCCCTATCTCTCCAACTACCTACCTATACCCTCTTCAATTCTTTACTTGAATCTTTTCAAAGGGTCTATATATAGCACAATAATTGTCAAATTTTTTCGCTTAATTATGCTATTTAATTCTAGCAAAAAGAAGAGAGGAGAAAAGGGAAAGAGAAGAGAGAGTGGCTCTTATTGCAAGCCCTAACCCTAGAGGAGGGTATATTTATAGCATGTAAAGGTCTCTACATATGGAGGCGAATTAGTCTTTTTTTATTGTTGCAATTAACCATAGCCATACCTTATACTATTTAGCTTTTATGTTTATAATTATAATTATTATTGTTGTTGTTATTACTTTATAATAATTATTAATATATATATATATATATATAATAATGAATATGCTTTTCTACCAGTAAACCCTAGAATAGTTGTTGTGAAGTGATGAACCAACTGCCTTAATGAAAACCCATTAATATAAGAGAATTTATGTCAATTTTGCATTAGCAAAAAAAGTGAAATTAACCCAAAATGACGAGAAGCCTTACCTTTTCATCCGAGAGTGTGATTGGTTTAAAATAGAATAACCAGCTAAGCTATGCTTTTAAAACCTAATTGTATATATACTTTTTATGTAGTTACTTTTTAACCTTAAATAGTGATATTTACTTTAATTATATATGGAAGGACCAGTTTATCTTTTGAAGGCCTAATTTATACTATTGCCACTAAACTGCTGATGATGCTAAAAGGAAAGTGTTTGTGGGGTGCATTGATACGATGCCAACAATATTTGTCTAGAGCTTCACCTAATTACATGAGTTTGTTCTCTGGGTTTTGCCAAACCTATGTACTGAAATTCTCTTCTTCTTAGATATGATCGAAGGGTTCAAATCATACACCTCATAATACCTATAGAGAGAAGCGCCTACTAGACTACAAGTCTCTACAACATCACTGGCTCTCTTCTTTATTTTTAACTTGGCATTGTAATTTTTGTTAGGTGAAATTTTCAGTTTTGGGTAAAATAATCAACACTTCAACAAATCTCTTCACTATTTTCTTGATTCTTACTTGATTTCTTTGCCTTTTCTTAAAAAGAAAAAATTAAGACTTATTAGATAGAGATTTGCATCATCAAAATTAATCTCTATGTGGAAACTTGGAAAATAATTTTCCTTTTTCTAAGACTATTGCATAATGAGTGTCAAAAATGACAACTGATCAAATATTTCCATATATACGATCGATTATATAGAATATGAATAGTATATCAATGCATTTAAACAAACATAAATTTAATATAAATAGATTTTAGCGAATAAGGATATTATTCAGATTTAGATACTCTAAAATATTTGTGATCCTATCTTGATATAAAAATATTATGTAATATGAATATTGCTATGTAAATGTGCAAAAAAAAAAAAAAATCATTATGAATTAAATCTATGGCCTTCATAATTTAATTGCCATTAGACGGATTTGGATAGAATATATCTGAATAATAAGAAAAAAAATTTAATCAGTAGCATTTTCAAATATTGAATTGGAGATTCGTCAAAAAAAAAAAACAAATGAATTGGAGTTCAAAAAGTCAAACTGAACTTATTGTGTAATAATTTGTGGGTGTTTGATACTTTGATTGATGAAAAGAGTAAACTATTTGCTTCTGATTGGGTGGTCGATAATCAAAACTAGTCCTAGTAGTTTTTTTTTTTTTTTGACAAATTCTACTTTCAAATAAGAAAATGGAAATTATATTTATGTTCAAGAGATTGAAACGCATTGGTAATTTTCATTTGTGTATTAGCCAAATTCAATACAATTGTGCCACTATTGTTAAGTATTGGCCAATTAAGGCTTTTTTTTGGGGGGGGGGGGGGGGGGGGCAAAACTAAGAAAAAAAGAAAGAACAAAATTACTAAAGTTTACAGATGTTTTTTTTTGTACCATAATGCCTAAATTAATTGCAATTTTGTGCAATATGAGTTGCAGCTCAACTTATATATAGAAGTTGAGAATTTATGTTGAATTTTCATTAATATGTTACATTTTTGTTTGAAAAAAAGATTTGATCGTCCTTTTAATAATATGTTAAATTTTCGATCCCCATGTAATGTTTAGTGTAATAATTAATATATTCTTGTAATTTTTAGCTTCTCCTTTTTATACTCAAAAAGATTTCTAAAAGGAGGCATAGAATGTCAAAATTTGAATTTTATACTTTACAAGATATATACTAATAAGTACTAAATGCAGGAGCAAAGTACCTCAGCGTAGCAATTGCCATGGTGATATATATATATATAATGCTGTTTTTATCTTTATCTACTAGCACGTGTAGATGTACAAGTCTTTTTCATGTTGAACTTATTAATACTAGACTCTCTTATACAATTTCAAAATTTTCCTTCATTTAATTTTTGGATCTTTTTGCCTGTTCCTTATTCAATTCTCTTTATTATTAGAGGATCTATTATTTATTACTACTACTACAAAGGCACTTCCATACCCTATACACCATAGACTTGAATTGTCCTTGATTTAACGTCTTAAATTTGGTTGTGGACCAACATATATACTCATTATTTCATTTGGTCTAATTGTAGAATGCTGAAGGGAAATTTTTACACCAAAATTTATGCCATTGAGTTAGTAATTCATTCCCTTTCCGTGTGGGGTTTTAACACCGGATATACGAGGTAGTAGAGCAGGGTTTAATTCCCCATTCCCCCTGCTCTCCCAGGAGCCCACAGGGCTTTAAACGACCAAAAAAAAAAAAAAAAGTTAGTAATTCATTGGTTGAACATTTGCTTATAGACTAGAAAAGCTCGAAATTTAGTTCTTATGATTTTATATGGTTTTAAGAATTCTCATGTGTGAAAAAAATTAAATGGATAACTAGATAATTATATTTTGCAAGACAACCTGAAATTTTTGAACTTTTAATTTAAAGATTTCAAATTTTTAGAGCGGTTCTGAGTAATTGATTCATAAACGAAAAAGATAAATAAAATTTAAATAGCTTTTACCTCAAAAACTGTTTTCTTCTTTTAAGTTTCTAAATAGAACTATTTAGTATGTGAATTAGGAGAAGCAATAGAGAAATTATACAGAATTAGATTCCTAATCGCACTTGCCACAGTAAAGCTCAATCATTAGTTTACCAAATCAACAACCTAATGATATATATATTTAAGTTAATTAGAGAAATTTAAAATTTTCCACTAAATAAAAAAATTGAACCACATTCTTTTCAGAAGAAAATATTCTCAAAAATTAGTTTAATTAATTATTGCCTTTAACAATATGAATATTTGATTAGACACAAAGAGGATGAGATTACTTTGGGCATATAATTGATTGAGGAGGTTAATGAAAATGTTAGGACTTTGTGAATTTTAAGGATGTAGCTGTCATATGTTGTCGAAAACAAATCAAACAATTCTACACCAGCTCACGTGCTCAAAAAAACAATTCTACACCAGCTCACGTGCTCATTCATGTGCTTAAAAACTTCTTTACCAAACTTTGTGTTGGAATCTTAGAGATTCAAGGATGATTTTTTAGTTATCATTAATTAAGCTAAAAATTCACATTAGCTACGAAGAACAAAATTAAATTGTTTAATTAATTCATATAAGTTACCATTAATTTTTTAAAAATGACATACCATACTAATTTATTATTAAACTTTTATTTTTCTTTAATTTTTAGTCCATAGATTACATTGTGTGCTATGAAACGTGGGCTACAAAATGATATATAATTATGCTTTTGTATTACTCTTTTCTTCATGATAAATCCAGAATTGGTCTATGTTCATAGAGTCCTAATTATATAAGTGATTAAATTTCTAACTTTTATGATGATGTAATTGAATTTTAAATCAAGTTTATACATGTACAATTTGCAAATAATTTTTTTAGAGAAAAAAATGAATCTACATCTTCTTGATGAAAGAACAATAAAAATAAAAGTACAAATTAAGAAATATCAAAATAAAGTCTTACTCAAATTATAAAATTTTTTGTCTGTATTCTTTAATTATGCTGACAGACCTCTTTTAATTTACAATTTGACAATTATACGCTCCACTCAATGGCTTTATTTGGCCATAAATTGACTCTCTGATTTTTAAATGCATCCAATAATAAAAATACTAACAGAAAGTTTGGTATCCGGCCAGAACCATCTCACAATCACATTTCTCACAAGTGGTCACATACTGAGCCTATCCACCTGGCTCAGTCTCAGTTCTCACATTCTCATATATAAATTATTAGGTAGCTATTCGCCCAGCTCAGCTTGCCTATTTCACAATTCATATTTTCATATGTGACCACTACTGAGACTATTTGCCCAGCTCAATCCCGGATTTCACAATTAGTGGAGGCTATCCGCTCGGCTTAGCCCCACTATCACACATATTCCTCATATTTCCTCACCATCATTCAATCAATCCACATAACATACACAATTCACAGTTCAATAGTCATATTTCACTTCACACCACATCCAATCAATCTATATAAATTTCATTTCACACCACATCACATAACTTGCCCAATTCATTCATAGCAATACAATTTTTATATTTAAGAGAATCAATAGATATACACATTATATTAATAATTACTTACTCAAAGGTGTTTTTAACTCCTTTAAAAGAAAATCTTCTCCTAGTGAGTGGTGTCTCCTCTATCCTTGTCAATTCCTACACATAATCATACATCAATTCACAAAGCAAACATGATACTTGCACTCAATTGCAACTAGGTGCAACTCCATGCTTAAGGTTCAATGTATCCCAATAATGCACACACAAGTCCAATGACCATGAAAATTCTACTGAAACTAGTAATATGAGTCTACTACTAACTCCAATTGAAATTACTCAATTCGGACATGTACAAAATTATTTATGAGTTTTTTATTAAAATCGGGCAAAACAGGATCATCAGAGAAAATGTAGAGCCCTGTTTAACAATATTAACGGTAAATTCAACTCAAGCTCAAAACATAAAAGTTGTAAAAGACTCTCTAAAGTTTTCAGAGCATCTAACCTTGTTTAATTTAGAGCTCTAAAACTTAAGTTATGGGGAAAATACTAGGACTGATGAAAATGGAAAATAGAACACAAACGAATTTGTAACAATTACAACTCAACTTCAATTAACCAAAACTACACGTATAGCTTACCTAAATGATGCTTTAACAACTTATGAATCTCCTATAGCCTCCCAAAATTATTGTTAGATGAGTAGAGCAAGCAATTCTCCCAAAACCTCTCAAAATCACTCTTCTCTTCCTAATAGAATTCTTTACAACCTTACCCCCACACATACATACATATACACATAACCAATCACAAACTACCATTTGTGCATAAGGTGTCCCCTTCCATAAATAATAATAATAATAATAATAATCATCATCATCTAGATAATTATAACCAATTATCTCTACAATAACCCTTCACCCCCTTAATGAACTAGGATTATTATATAATAATCCATAACTTTCTATTGTGACAAATAAATTCCGACTTTCCTTACAATTGAGTCCCTCTCTACCATTCATGCACATGCCCACTTAAATGTAATCTATAACTCTACTCTATATGTTATGGATGGTATAATGCATGAATGATGCATCTAAAGTGCGGGTGTTACAATGGAAGATTAAGAAAATTTATAATTTAGTCCTTCAACTTAATTTCTTTCAATTATGTCCTTTCTCCAAACTTATTTTCCTTACAGTTTAGTCCTAACCCAAAATAAATTAAATTATTTGGGTACGGACATGACAACGCCCATGTCCCTGCCCATGTTCAGCACTGCCTATTTTTAGGGGTTTGAACACGGTCGTGTTGCATGTTCTGAGTCAAATATGAATTAATTAGAATTTTATTATATTGATTCCTATTTTAGTTTTTGGGGTTTAGTTTAGGAGTTCTAAGTTTAATAGGACTTTCATAGCCTTTATTTTTCTATAAATAAATATCATTCTTGATGTAAAAATAATTAAATTTGAGATCAATAAAATTTCTAGAAATTTATTTCCTTTGGTCCTTGCATGAACTAAATTGATCTTATCAAGCTAATTGCTTGTGCCGGCCATCCTTATTTCTTATCACACTCTTTTTTTTCCTTTTCTTCTAGGATGTGGTGGAAATTACTCTAAATTAAATGGATCAATTTATAACGAAATATTTTAAATTTAATATACCTAAGGTTTAGGTTGGTTGATTCAAAGGAATTTAAGGTTTCTTTCTTTATCTTTATCTTTTATTGTTAATTATTTGTTTTGTGAATTTAGTACTTTCTTGGACGTGTGTGGATTTTTTGAGATTGTAAGGATTTTTCTATCTAGATCACTTCAGCTTATTTGTCTAAACTATTGTTGATAGCTAATAATTGTTGCTAGTAGCTGATAGTTGATAGTTGGTGACTGATAACTGATAACTAACTGATACTAACTGTTTGACAAAATTATAACAGCAGTTGTTGATAGTGTATTTAATTACATATATAGACCTTATATGTGACGCCCTCAATCACCATCATACATATGGCAACAATCCACCATGTCTTGTGGCATACAAAAAATCTTTACTCAATTGTACTCATTTTTAATATATATACCAATACTTATATGAGCATACATTGCTTATCATATCACATAAATGTACATATGATAACATTTACACAAACAACATATAAATATGCCGACATGATATGCAGGATGAAGGTCGGATGCACTAACTCGTTACGGCCCACCTAAGACTCCAATGCAAGCTTCAAGATAAGTCTAAATGAGTTCCTGAAAAATTTCAACAGCAAATGGGGTGAGATTGCAACTCAATAAGCAACTACTAAATATTTGTACACAAATAGTAAACTCACAATAATAGATTTATTAACTATAAAAAATCCAATGTATAAGACACATTCTCAATGTCATAAAATAGCCTTACAATCTTTTAGTAAGTCCACATATAATCACTATGAAGTTTCATAGCCATTGGCACTACATCAAGTGCGTACAAGAGTCAAAATGCAGAAGGAGCAAGTGAACAATAAAATGTTAAGCTCAATTAGAGACTTTTAAAGATAGATTCAACTCAAACTTAAAACATGAAAGTTGTATAAAACTCTTTAAAGTTTCTGTAACATTAAACCACATCTCAATTAGAGCTCTATAGCTCAAGTTATGGTCAAAATACAAAGATAGGAGTGTGTAGAAAAAAGGCTGACTCGGAACACTCGTGCCAAGTCAGCACTCCGAGTCACTGTCATGACTCAGCACACTCGTGCCGAGTCGGCACGGGTGCCAGGAGACTCAACCTGACTCGCCCCTTCGAATCATGTCATACTCTTTCGGCCATAACTCTCTCTACAGAACTCAAATTAAAGTGATTTAAGAAGCTATGGAAAGCTATTTCAGAGGGCTACAACTTTCATGAAGACACCTAGACTTAATTTAATTGTATGAATTAATAAAAATGCCCTTTAAGTGACTAGTGATATCAAAGCACATGAATATAATTCAATTCAAGCCACAACAATACATTCTAAACACACTAATCCATACCAAAACATCCATTAACACATAATATCGATTATTCATACTTAAAGAGCATCCATATCCATCATTTATATTCGAACATTCCATTACACACTCAAACTCATTCATAAGCACAATGTATTTATATTCATAATGTCATTAACTTCCATCACCCATTCATATATTATCTCATTCCCTAATATATTTGGTACTCATAACTAAATTTATAATATTTTAAGAGTTCACACATTCATATTTCATTCTTACTGTACATTATCCGGCCGGATTCATCCTCACAGTTAATTCATATCATAATTCTCACATTCAAATTACATTCATCATGTGTGTAAATATGATGCTACGATACATGTTTATGCAAGTTAGTATCCGGATAAACCTTTTCTTACATAATTTCCTTACACTTAGCCTTATTGGCTATTTTCCTCATAATTTCAATATCAAATAAATGGCTATTTTGGGTAGCTATTCACCCGAATCAGCTTGCCTATCTCACATATCATTTTTAGGAAGCTATACACCCGGCTCAGCTTGCCCATCTCATATATCATTTTTGGGTAGCTATACGTCTGGCTCAGCTTGCACATCTTATAATATTTTAATATCAATTAAATGGCCATTAGTAAGACTATCCATCCGGCTCAGTCTCACTTCACATAAGTAGCTATATGCCTGACTCAGCTTGTCCATCTCATAATCACACATCCTCACCTTTCCTCACATTCCTCACATATCACACTTTCGTGTGAATCACAACATAATACAATTTAATGCAATTGCATATTTATGAATTATCACAACAATATTTCATTATAGTTCCAATCATGCTCATATTTTCAATATCACAATATCATTCCATGTAATTGCATCTCAACAAATTATTATCATAATATTTCACTAACATTCCTTCACAATTCATTTCTCATAATCACAATAATATATACACATATTATTATTTACCAACATCATCATTTGGCAACCAATCCTCACATTACCAATACACAACAAGGTAGAGATTCCATTCTACATCATAATCAACATAATTGCATCACAATATATCTGTAACGTACGTCATTCATGAAGTACTGTTCATGCATAGTGATTTACATGACATGTGGCATAGAGTTATTAGTTGCATGTTTAGGGCATGTGTATTTTTAGTAGTAAGGGTATTATTGTAGGAGAAGTTAAGCTTAGGTGTCAAGAATAGAAAGTTGTGGACCTTAAGGTAATTGTTCTAGTGTTCTAAGGGTGTGTAGAGAGGGATTTGGATATTTGTATATATATATATATATAATCAATATATATATATTGATTATTTAAGGATAATATGAATATTTTTAAGTTGGTGAGCATTTAATATTAGAAGACTTTGTAGGGGCCAAATGGAACCTTTTGATTGGTGGGTGTTGTGGTAAATATCAAATTATGTGTGTGTGTGTTGAGAAGTGAAGAAAACGTAGAGGAAGAAGAAGAGAGGATTTGAGAGGATTTTGGTGTGGCTCTAGCTAGAAATTTGGTGTCTTAGGAAGCCTTGAGGGGTCTCATATGCATTGAAGTCTCATTTGGTAAGATTTAATTGTGTTTTTATTTGTTGTAGTTGCATCATTTTGGGTTGTATAATTCAGGTTTTGTATGCTCTGTTCTTTAGTCTTGTTGTTTTTTCTATATCTAGAGTTGTGGTGCTCTAAATTGAGTGTAGTTTGATATTCTGGAAACTTCAGGATGTCTACTACAACTTTTATGTTTTGAGGAAAGCTAAATTCTGCTGTTTAGGTTAAGTAATTCACCTTGACATTTTTGTGCTCAGTTGGCAACTCTGTTTTGCCCGGTTTTACTCTAAAATACATATTTAATTCCATGCATGTCCGAATGGATTAATTCTAATTGAAAGTGAGAGTAGACACATATGACTAGCTTCAGTTATAATTTTATGATTTTAGGACTTTTGTAGAACATTTGGGAGCACATTGAACTTAGATCTTAGAATGCCACTTAGTTGTATCTAGTTGAGTTTAAGTGCTAGAGTCTTGTTTGCTATGTGATATTGATGTGTGGACATGGTGTAGGTGCTGATAAAGATAGGAGTGGTGCAAATTAATAGAGAAGCTTTATTTTGAAGGAGTTGAAGCCATTGAGTAAGTAGTTATTAATATAATAATATATATGTTAGTTCTTTTGAATACATGAAATATAAGGCTATGTGTAATTTGGCATGAATTGTGATTTGGTATGAATTGAGTATAATGTGGTGATTGAAATATGATGTGCATGTGTTATGAAGTGAGAAAGAATGTTGAAATGTGAAATCGAAACATGTTATGAATTGTATGAATGTTGGTGAGATAAATGTGTGATAGTGAGGCTAAGACTGGCGTATAGCCTTGACTGATTATGAAATCTGGAACTGAGCCTGGGGGATAGTTCCAGTAGTGGTCATATGAAAAAGATGAAAATGTGAGATGGGTAAGCTGAGCCTGGAGGATAGCTACCCAGAATTTTATGTGAGTATGTAAGGTTATAAGACTGGGACTGAGCCTGGTGGATAGTCCTAGTATGCGACCACTTGTGTGAAATGCATATGTCAGGTGGTTTCGGCCGAAAATTGAATTTTGTTGTGTCATTAATTGAATGAGTTCGGAAACCAAATTAAGATATGAAATGAATGAATGAATCTACTTAAATGATGATATGTGTTTGTTACTTGCCTTGTTGAAACATGTATGAATTGGTATAATATATTTGGTATATATTGAGCTTGTGTTGGAATAAAGGCTATTGCTCACTTTTGAACTTAGTCCATATAATTGTTATATGTATATCACTTAAGTAATTCTTGAGAAGTGGTATATATATTGTTATATTGATAATTGCTTATTGAGTCGCAAGCTCACCCATTTGCAACTATTTTTTAGGAAATAGTTAGCTAAAGTTAGGGAGCTTGGATAGAAGTTGTGTGGCAAGAACCTTGGGGAGCTTGACATATGTTTTGGGGTAATCCATCCTCCATCATCATCATCATGCACCCATGCATATCATTTTGGTTGAATTGGTGAACATTTGATTATGTGAAGGTTGTAAATGTGTTGTGTTAAGATTATATTATAATGTATGTAAGCAAGTGTGGTTTATAGGAGGCTGAATATGTGTTAAAAAAAATGGTGGTGAAAGATGTACCAAGGTTGAGATGAGTTGTGTATTTGAAGTGATGTTATAAAGCACTTATTAATGTATTTTGAATGTGGTTGAATATATATATATATATGTATCTTGTTATGATGTTTTAGGTGTTTGGTGTAGATTAGTATGTTTATGATGTGTTGTTGTTGCTTGATTTGAGTTTAAATCTTGCATTTTGACATTTCAATTTATTTCAAGGGTATTTTAGTCAATCCATATAAATAATGTTGACCTCAAGGTTACAACCTCTAATTTTGATAATGACAACCTCTAATTTTGATAATGACAAAGTTTGATAAATATTTAGGGACTAATGGAATTTTGCAAGTGTTGTTATTAGAAGGGGCTAACAAATTAAAGTTCAAGACTTTGTTGCAACAAGCCCAATTTTGATGATCAAGCCCATGCAAGGAGATATTAAGCCCATGAAGAAATAAGAAGGGCATTGTAGTAATTTAAGAAATTGTGTGAGGGTAAAGAAGAGAGAAATTATTTCTTGGAAGCCAAAAATTGATCTTAGCACAAAAATGCTTTTTGAAAGACAAAATGTATCTTACCAAAAATAAATTTTCACCATATGCTCAAAATTGTAAAATTTGGTTTTGTGAAAATTTGAATTTTTGGTTAGTATCTTTCCTCATTAAGCCTTTGTTGTAAAATGGACCACATGTGAACAAAATTACTTTTTATTTTTTCAAAATCGTTTTTGCATCAAAATGGAAAGCTTTTGCA
>CATIWO010378502.1:0-13205 GCA_949673435.1 Macaranga tanarius
ATTAGTATGTATTAGTATTAGATGTATGCAATTTTAATTATAAAATAAATATAATATCAAGCAAATATTATATAATACTAATACATAATTATGTACTAATGCTAAAAATATATAATTTTAATATTAAAAATTTATATTTAAAAAATAAAATTTAAATTATTAAATATTAGTAGTGAGTAAATATTAAATATAATTGAAGATTAGTAAATATAATTTCAATTTGAAAACTACGTTGTCTTGAAAATCACTTATAAGTTATAACCCTAATAACTCTCCTTATAAGTTATAACTGTAACTACAACTCTCCTTAAATAAATACAACTCTCCTTATAACCCTAACAATCACTTTTACTCTTCTAGCCGCTACCTGCCCACCTCTCTCTTCATTCCTGCAAAATCTCACTATTTTCATCTATTCTTTGTTATCTTTTCATTTGTAATTTTAATTACAGTCTTGTCTCTAATTCTTCCGGCCATCACCACCACGAACATCACCTCACTGTCTCTTTTTTTTTTTTTTGTTCTTTTCTCTTTCCTACATCGTCAGGTTCTTTATTTTCTTTAAGTTGCCGCTGCTGCCGCCGACCACCATCACCACCACCGCACCGTAGCTGTATCAAGAGTGCCTTAGCTGTTCCCGTTACGAACATACCTATGTAAGTTTGTTATCTTGTTATTGTGTTTTTAAATGAGAAATCTCAAATTTTTCTGGTTAACTGGTGAGAGGTTTTTCTTTATTTCTCTTTTTTTTTAATCATTGGCTCTGTTTATCTTCACATGTTAATTTTTTTTTGCATATATTTGGTTGCATGTGTTTGGATCTGTGATTGTAATAAAATTATATCTTAGGCTGGTACTGATTTTTAGCTTAATTGTTGATATTTGATATTTTCTTACTGTTGTCTTTGCAGAACAAATGGCAGAACTAAGAGGAAATTAAGAAGACTGCAAGGATTGAAATTTTTTCTATGTTCTTATTAGTTATTGTTGGTTGTATTTTAGTTGTTAATAGATTGTATACCATTTGGTACATGTGTGAGTTTAGAATGATTGATGAGTTTTGAACTGAAGTTTTGTATTTTTAGATCAAGAATTTACTGCAAATATGCAATTTCAATTTCAATTGCTGTAAAGTGTACTGATGTTTTTGTATTCAAAAGAATTTGAACTCTTTCACGAGCTATTTACCGAGCTCCTTCTCGAGCCCTTAGCAAACGAGCTCGAGCTCAGCAACAAGCGAGCTCGAGCCAAGCCTGAACTGAATGCAAACAAGTTCGAACTTAGGTTTTGAGAATTTTACCGAGCTCGAGCCTATTATGTTTCATGCGAGCCGAGCCTGAGCTTTTTAAGCTCGGCTCGGCTACACCAAATAATAAAATAAATAATTAAAATCGAGCCTACTTGTTCGCGAACAAGCTCGAGTTTGACTCGAGCCGAGCTTGAGCCGAGCTAGAACATAATATTTTTGGCCGAGCTGAGCCCGAGCATCCTAAAGCTCAGCTCGGCTCGGCTCGATTACAGCCCTATCTGTGTAGTTAGTACTTGGGATATATGGTAGTGCAGTGGACTACGATGACCTATAAGATTATAGAGGCAGAGACTTTGGTAAAGTATATAGTATGTCATGATGAGGATACTGAATTGACTTTTCGAGTTTCGAAGGAGCCTATAGGAGCTTATGTTTGTACGTCTACCGTTAGGGAGGAGCACCTAGACAGTATATACACCACTTTTAGGATTTTCTATGAGACCACTACCGATGTACAGGTCACTTTAACTTGGGTGTGATGCTAAAGAGCATAAAGATACTTTTTGGTCTTTTTGCTATGATGCCGAGCTACACTTTTAGTGCTATGATGGATTTTTTTGGTTTCAGAGTTGGGTATTTAATAGCTGAACCTAGGCTTGGGTGGTGCAGATCATAGAGACACAGTTATCCTGAGACGGAGATCTCGAGGATTTGAGAGAGGGTTATTAGAGCTTATTATGTTGTTCATTTTGAAATTAATTGTATAATAACCAGTACTCTCCTTGTGTATATATACTTAGTAGATATTGTTTAGTAATAGATCACGAATGTATTGATGTTTATGTAAATATATATTATGCTATATCTTTAGTATGTCTCTTGTCATCAAATTATTATCATTGGAGATATTGTTGATTATGATTTATTAATATTTAATTTGGTGCTATCATTTTATAGAAATGACATTTTATAATGTTTGTTGTTAAGAGATTTTTCTTGTGGTCTTTAGGTAATATCTCTTCCTATTCATACCTCAGGTGGGTATTCTAGTTGAGGTATGGTGGGAAGGGGTGTTATATTTTATTAGTATCAGAGCTCTAGGTTATTAGGTTCTGTAGACGCTAAGAAATATTGAACTTGGTGGATATTGGTAATGATTTGAGTTTTGATGGCAAGAATTATTCAAGTATAAAAAGTCTCCCTAATAACTTCTCTACACTATATATTTATAGAGAAGACTTCATATCCTAAATAAAATTCTAATTAAACTAAATAATTAGAATAATGATAAAATAAAAATCTAGATAATTAATCCTAATTAATCTAGAAAATTAAAATAAATTAAAAATTTTAGATAAATATATAATTATCCCCAATTAAATAATTGTCACAAATAACTAGATAAATAAAAATAAAATTCAAAACTAAATATAGCTAAATCCTGATACACAAGCCCTTCTTAAAGATTACAAGCCCTTCCTAAAGATTACGCCCCATGTCAGTCACCTCCATTCGCAAAGAATTCATCCTCGATTTATTTTCTGGATATCCAAGACTTATATCAGGCTGGAACAATATAAGATCTGCAACGTTGAAGGTTTTTAAAATCCCCATCCACATAGGCAAATCCACCACATAAGCATTATCGTTGATCTTCTTGATAATCTTGTACGATCCATACTTCCTTTGTTGAAGCTTGCTATACCTACCTTGCATTCTTGCTTTGCCAATAGATACCATTACTTCATGTGATGCCCACAATCACCATCATATACGTGGCAACAATCTACCATGCCATGTGGCATTAGAAAAATCTTTCAATAAAAGTACTCATTTGTAAAATATGAATACTTACATGAGTATACATTGTTTAAACATTTCTCAACTATTAACATATGACAACATCTACACAACACCATATAAATATGCTGACATAATATGCATGATGAAGATCGGATGCACTAACATGTTTCGGCCCACCTAAGTCTCCAATACAAACTTCAAGATAAGTCTAATTGAGTTCTTGGAAAAATTTCAACGCAAAGGGGGTGAGCTTGCAACTCAATAAGCAACTACTAAAACATTTATACACAAATAGCAAACTCTTAAGAATTAATTTATTAACTATAAAAAAAATCTAGCGTATAAGACACATTCTCAAGATAATAAAATAGTCTTACAATCCTTTAGTAAGTCCACATGTAATCACCATGAAGTTCCATAACCATTGGCACTACATCGAGTGCGTACAGGAGTCCAAATACAGAAGGAGCAAGTGAGCACTAAAATGTTAAGCTCTATTAGAGAATCTTAAAGATAGATTCATCTCAATCTTCAAACATAAAAATTATAGGAGACTTTTTAAAGTTTCTCTAGTATCAAACCACGCTCTAATTGGAGCTCTTTAGCTTGAGTTATAGTAAAAAAACAGAGATAAAAGTGTGCAGAAGTAGGAGGCTGAGTCGTCATTACTCGGCACACCGTGCCGAGTCAGCACCAATGGCTTCTATCATGACTCAACACGCCATGTCGAGTCGGCACCGAGAGCCACTATTATGACTTGGCACACCGTGCTGAGTCGTCACCGAACCCTTCTTCCTTCCTTAGCCATTTTTGGCACCTTACTATTTTTCAATGCATAACAATCCTTCCCACACTTGAATATAACTCAATTCAAGTATAAAAACACTTCATAAACATACCACACATCATAAATACATTTACTAACATATGATTCTCAATCAAACACGAGATTTAAGCATCACTACTCATCATTCACAATTAAAAACCATTATTCACACATTGTATTTTATTTCAAAGCATAAATCAAATTATGTACATATCACCACACCCATTAATATCCATACACCCATATGTAAAAATATATCTGATATTCATAACCTAATTCACACAATTCAAGAATTCACATGCTCATATAGCATTCTCGGTGTTCATTATCTGGCCGGATTCATCCTCATATAAATACCTCACACTTAGTCGCATTGGCTATATTTCTCATATTTTCAATATCAATCAAATGGCCATTTAGTGAGACTACCCTCCCGGCTCAGTCTCACTATCTCATATATCATTTTTGGGTAATTATACGCCCGGCTCAGCTTGCCCATCTCACATATTCAGAAGAGAATATCCGCCCGGCTCAGTCCCACTATCTCACATATTTTTTTTATTGGGTAGCTATATTCCTGGCTCAGCTTGCCCATAACACAATATTTAATATCAATCAAATGGCCATTTGTGAGACTATTCGCTCGGCTCAGTCTCACTTCTTGCATGGGTAACTATACGCTCGGCTCGGCTCAGCTTTCCCATCTCACAATCACACATTCCTCACATGTTTCACCTCTAAGTGAAATACAACACAACCAATATAATACTATAATATTTCCATGCAATAGCATCTCAACAAATCGTCATCAATAATTCACCAATATTTCATCCTTGCTCACATTTATAGCATTCAACATACACAATTATAAACGAAAAATATACTGCTCATATACCAAAAGTATACCAAAAAACTTATGAGTGCCTTCCTTCCCTTTGTCAAGTCCTATACATAACCACATATCAATTTCACATAACAACCATGACTCTTGCACCTAAATGCACTAGATGCACTATAAAACTCAAGATTCAATGTAACCAAATAATTCACACATATGTCCAAAAATCATGAAAATAATACTGAAGCTAGACATATGAGTCTACTTCAAATTTCAATTACAATTACTCAGATCAGACATGTATAGAATTAATTACAAATTTTTGATCAAATCTGGGCAAAACAGAGTTAATAGCATGAGCATGATAATGTCAAGCCCTGCTAGTTAACCTTAATAGTAGAATCAACTCTGGCTCAATACACAAAAGTTGTAGAGGACACTTAAAAGTTTCCAAAGCATTAAACTTTGCTCAAATCAGAGTTCTGCAACTCAAGATATGATTAAAACAAGAAGACTAATGCAATACTAAAACAAAACATGAAATTTTCACCAACCAAACCTAACTCAAATAACCAAATTAAATGCAAGGCTTACCAAAAATGATGCTCAAATGGCTAATTGATCTTCTTAAGCTCCCCAATTTGATTGGTATATAAGTAGAGAAGCTCAAAATCCCCCAAAGCTATCAAGAACCGACTCTTCTTCTTCCTCTCTATAATTTTCTCTACAATTTTCTCTACACACTCCTCACACCACACACACATATATACACTAATACACATACAAATAAATCTACCAATCAAATTGCCCCCTTTTTCCAAGTTGATAAATCCTCCATAAATATTAACTTATCACTAATAAAATAATACTAACAATTTTAATTAAATAATACATAAATATCACCCAAATATCTCTTTACCCCCTTAATGAACTTAGATAATTACTCAATACCCCATAATTTTCTATTTTGACAAATAGGTCCAAACTTAACTTATAATTAGGTCACTCTCTACCAACATGCACATAACCCACTTAGATGTAATCCATAACTCTGCTCCACATGTCATAAAAATATAATGCATGAATAGTGCGTATAAAAATATGGGTGTTATACTTCATCTCCTTTAGCAAACACCTTAAACCATCTATGCTTGTCGGATTTTATCTTATACTTTACATTGGCTTTCTTTAGCTTATTTTTAACATTCGTTTGCATCTCTTGTACTTGTTTTGCTAGATTACCAGTTGCTACACTAAGACTTGAAACCTTTGGAAGCTTCACCAAATCCAAAGCATGATTAAGGCACTTCATGTAGAAAATAGAAAATATAGATCTACCTGTAGCACTATGAACAATATCGTTGTAGGCAAACTTCACTTGTGCTATAGTAAAGTCGTACTATTTTGGTCTATCCATGCAAATACTCCTCACAAGATTCCCTAACGTCCTATTAACCACCTCCTTCTATCCATCCGTCTGTGGATGCACCGTACTATTGAAATTCAAGGACGAATCGAATAACTTCTAAAGAGTTATCCAAAAGTGACTAAGGAGCTTAGAATCACGATTGGATATGATAGTCTTTGGCATGCAACCTTACAACCTCCCTAAAGAATAGTTTGGCTATAGAAGATGCATCCATAGCCTTTTTACATAGTAAAAAATATACCATCTTGGAAAATGTGTCCACCATAACAAATAAAGAATTCATACCTTGTTGAGTTCATGGCAAACCCAACATAAAATATATCAAAAGATCCTCCCATATAGCATTGGGAACAGGTAATAGCATGTACAACCTAGTTTTTTGTGTCTGAGCCTTTGCCGTCTGACATACATAGCACCTAGCCATAATGTTAGTTACATCCCTCCTCAATTTAGGCTAATAGTACTTCTCCTTCACAACTTCAATTGTCTTATCCCTTTCAAGATGTCCCGCTAAACTACCACCATGCAAATCTCTAATAACTTTCTCATGAAGAGATGTGCGAGGAAGACAAAGTTGCTCATCCTTCATAAGAAAACTATCATGAATGTAAAAGTTATCATAAGGTTGTTTAAGCACACAATTAGCCTAAACCTATTTGAAATTTTCATCCTCTGGATACAACTCATTCAACACCTCACAACCCACTATCTTCATACTCAAAGTCCTCATTAATACCACATATTGACTTAAGGCATCCACTACCTTATTCTATTGCCCGACCTTCTAAATGAGCTTATAAGAAAATTTCTCTATATAAGCCGACCACTTAGCATATATATCACTTCTAATATGTTTTTGAGTGCTCAAATACTTCAAAACTTGACGATCAATATAAAGAATGAATTCCTTGGCTATGATATAATGCTTCTAAGTCTTCAAAGCCCTCATAACTGTAAAAAATTCTTTGTCATAAATAGTCTACTTTTGCCTAACTTCACTCAATTTCTCACTAAAGAAAGTTACTGGTCTCTTTTCTTGGGATAAAACAGCCCTAACACGCACTCCACTAGCATCACACTCCACCTCAAACAACTTCCCAAAATCAGGCAATGCCAAGGCAAGCACTGTGCTCAACTTCTCCTTGATCAAAGCAAAACTACTCTTTTGCTCCCCACCCTAATGAAATTTCCCCTTCTTCAAACACTCAGTAATGGGAGCAATAATACTATTAAAATGTTTTATGAATCACCTATAGAAAGTTGCTAACCCATGGAAACTCCTCACATCACTCACATTCTTTGGGGTAGGCCACTCTCTAATAGCCCTCATTTTCTTTTCATCTACTTTGGTCCCCTTTCTATTCCCCACATAGCCAAGAAATAACAAACTATCTTGCATGAAAATGTACTTCTTCAAATTAACATATAACTTGTTTTCTCTCAACACCTTAAATACCTCCCTAAGGTGTTATACATGCTCCTCTCTACACTTATTATGAATCAGAATGTCATCAAAATAAATAACTATAAATTTACTTTAGAAATGTCATAGTACTTGCTTCATAAGTCGCATGAACGTACTAGAAGATTCATAATTTTCTACTATCTCTCTTATTTTTTTTTAAAAAAATCCTTAAATAAAGATCAAACGAAAAAAATTTCTTTTCAAAGTTTTTCTTCTTTTATTTTATTTTTTTTAACAATTTTTACTACTAACATACATACATACATATATATGACTAATTACTTTATTACTTTCTCTAGTAAAAGTCTCACAAAAATTCTTAACATCATTGAGCAAGTCAATTCTATTCCTACATTAAGTGTAAAATTGATTTCGCTTATCTATATGCAGTGAGAATCACAACCAAAATGAGTACATTCTGAGAACTTAAAAGAAAAGTTTATATATTTATGTGTATATATTTAATTGCATTTAGATACTAAACTCTCATGCAAGATTATTTAGGGCTTTTTACTATTTTATGGCAAAAAGCAAAAGATTTTACCATTTTATGGTAGTTTTTGACATAATTCCCATTTTGTGGTGTTTTGATAAAAAAATTCCTAAATTGTAGTAGTTTTTGCTGAGGTGGCGGGGAAAGAGCCATTCTGCCAGTCAAATTGGCGGAATAGGCAGAATTTATATATATATATATATATATATATATATGGTTCCGCCACTTGAAGTGGCGGAATGGTTAATTGTTTTTTTTTTAATAAATATGGTTCCGCCACTTCAAGTGGCGGAACCATTTGTAAATTGTTTTTCTTTTCTTGGCTATAGAACTATTGAATTTGTTATTATTATTATTATTATTATTATTATTATTATTATTATTATAAGTGACAGAACTATTGCTTTTGCTTTTGTTGTTATTGTTATTGTTATTATTATTATTATTACTAGAGAGTAAACTGTTGTTAAGAAAATTTTTTTGTTTTGAATACAATTATGAGTATTATTATTATTAGGGAACAAAATGTTCTTAAGAAAATTACGTGAAATTTTTTACCGCAAGCCGTTTTGTAAACAAATGTTGAAACAGTAATTTGATGAATAGTAAAATAATAAAATTTTCATGTCACTATTCACGTAGGGTAAAAAAATTGTGGTATTTTAGAAAACAAATTATATCACGAGGAAGAGAAAATTACGTGGAATTTTTTGCCATAAGCCGTTTTGTAATAGGGATGTCGGATCAGTAATTTGATGAATAGTAAAATAATAATTTTTGCATGTCACTATTCACGTAATGTAAAAAAATTGTGGCATTTTAGAAAACAAAATATATCACGAGGAAGAGAAAAGTACGTGGAATTTTTTTACTGCAAGTCATTTTGTAAATGGATGTCGGAACAATAATTTGATGAATAGTAAAATAGTAACTTTTGCATATCACTATTCATAAAATGTAAAAAAATTATGGTATTTTAGAAAAAAAATATATCACGAGGAAGAGAAAATTACGTAAAATTTTTGGTTGTAAGCCATTTTGTAAACGAATGCCGGAACAATAATTTGATGAATAATAAAATAATAATTTTTTCATGTCACTATTCATGTAATGTAAAAAACTTTTAGCATTTTAGAAAATAAAATATATCACGAGGAAGAAAAAATTACGTGAAATTTTTTGTCGTAAGCCATTTTGTAAACGGATGTCGGAACAGTAATTTGATGAATAGTAAAATAGTAACTTTTGCATGTCACTATTCACGTAAAGTAAAACAAATTATGGTATTTTAGAAAACAAAATATATTACAAGGAAGAGAAAATTACGTTAAAATTTTTTGCTGTAAACCGTTTTGTGAACGGATGTCGGAACAATAATTTAATAAATAGTAAAATAATAATTTTTGCATGTCAGTATTCACGTAATGTAAAAAAATTATAGCATTTTAAAAAACAAAATATATCACGAGGAAGAGAAAATTACGTGAAAATTTTTACTGTAAGCCGTTTTGTAAACGGATGTCGGAACAGTAATTTGATGAATAGTAAAATAGTAACTTTTGCATGTCACTATTCACGTAATATAAAAAAATTATGGTATTTTAGAAAAAAAATATATCACGAGTAGGGGTGTCAAAATGGGTGATTACACGCGAACACGATTCGTCTAATACGTAAAGTTAGCGAATTAAGGTTAGGGTTAAACAAGTTCGTGTCATAAACGGGTCGACCCATTTATGACATGGTTTAATCAGGTCGCGTCGCGGGTTGACACGTGAACCCCGTTACAACCCGTTTAATTATACGTGTCAGGTTGACACGATCCATTTATTTATGTTTATTTTTTATGCTTATTTTATAAGAATATATGAATTTTACTAGGTTTTATGAAAATTATGGTAATTATTGATATAGTTGTATTATGTAAGTCGTTGTTGAATTATGGATATTATAGTAGGTTTTTTGTGAAAAATAATATTTTTATATGTGATATGTTATATAGGTTAAATGGGTCGTGTCGAATTTTATGACCCACACAACCCATTTAAATAAACGGGTTACTCGTGTCGCATTCGTGTAACCCGTTTAATTTTCATGTCATGTTAGGCTAGGTTGAAATATTTGACACGATTAATAAATGGGTCGTGTTCGTGTTGACCTTAATCGTGTCACCAAAGTGGGTCAACCCGACACGAACACGACCCACCAACCCGTTTTGACACCCCTAATCACGAGGAAGAAAAAATTACGTGAAATTTTTTGCCGCAAGCTATTTTGTAAACGGATGTCGGAACAATAAGTTGATGAATAGTAAAATAATAATTTTTGCATGTCACTATTCATGTAATGTAAAAAAATTGTGGCATTTTAGAAAACAAAATATATTACGAGGAAGAGAAAATGACGTGGAATTTTTTACCGTAAGCCGTTTTATAAACGGATGTTGGAACAATAATTTGATGAATAGTAAAAATAGTAACTTTTTATGAATTTTGGATGTTAATTGTAACTTAATTTTTTTTTAAATAAAGGCCATTCATTTATTTCAGTTAATATTAAATAATTATTGGCTCTACATGCAGAGCCTGACCTAGCTTATGCATTATTGGCTCTACATGCCAATAGCCAATAATGCATAAAGTTGATTTTTTTTAGGAAATGCCTAGCCGTGTCTCGCGGCAGTGGGGGGCAAAAATACACTTTTGCCCCCCTGCGATATGTATATAATAAATATATAAATAAATAAATAAATAAATATAATATATGAGTTTGTAAATTATGACACGACATGTTTATCCAATTCTTTTTTAGGTTTTAGATTTTGTTAATTTAATTAATTAAATAATTAAATAATTTATATTTTTATTATTAAATAATTTTTATATTATACAAAAATAAATAAATATATTATATTATATGAGTTTGTAAATTATGACACGACGGGTTCGCCCAGTTATTTTTTAGGTTTTAGGTTTTGTCAATTTAATTAATTAATTAATTAAAATATATATTTTTTAATTATTATATAATTTTTTATTTATAAAAAAATAGAAAAATAAATTATATTATATGAGTTTATAAATTATGACAAGACGGGTTCATCCAGTTCTTTTTTATATTTTAGATTTTATCAATTTATTTAATTAAATAATTAAAATATATATTTTTTAATTATTATATAATTTTTTATTATTAATTAAATAAAAACAAATATATAATTTTAGGAGAAAAGACATTTTGTCTTTTTCCCACTGTTCACAGCGATCGCTGTCCTCAAATTATTTACCACCACATATTAACATAAGGAAGATGATACATATCTCGGTCCGAGACAATCTCGGACCGAGAAAATTACCGGTTTGGTCCCCCCATTTTACAGGAGCAGTATAATTGGGAGGTTAAAATGTAATTTTACATATAAAATTACCTTTTTACCCCTAAAATTTTTTTTCTCCCCGAGAGCAAATTTGTCATTTGCTCTGCCCGAGACACACTGGGCATGTCTCGGGCAGAGACATGTAGCTTTTCCCTTAACATAATTAAAAGCACGTTATAAGCGTCAAAAAAGAGACGATTCAGTTATTTCAAGTTAAACAGAAATTGAAATATGATTTTCAATAAAACAAATGAAATCTCAACTGGCAAAAACAAAGATTATATGCATTCCACGCATACAAATACAAAAAATGTCAATCAACACCCTTAATTCATTCGCAAAATCAGTTATGCATTCTTTAGTCTGCTGTGAAAAACATTCGTCATTTTCTGTTATGTACCTAATACTAACATTTGCGGGGGACATAATTTCCATATTTATAACGTCCGCTTTTCCGTTCCTCAGGCACAAAATGTCTTCCTCTGAAACCAAAGATTTACCTCCACCAGCAGACCTTGTTCTATCTCCAATTAACGCACAAATTTCTTGATGGCCGAGGCGGACGAGGTAGAATATCGGGAGTTTCAAGGATGTGGTGGAAGAAGAGGATTGTAGAGACGAGCATTGAGGAAAGTGAAACTGATAAGAGGGTTTCAAGCAGAGAAATAGTTAATTTACATAACTAACCTCCACACCAATACCCTACTTACCTTATTTTTTATAGGGAGAAGGTGCATTTTTGCCTCTCATGTTTATAGCGAGGAGTATATATGCCCTCAAAAGAATATTTGGCTCAAATAAACTCAAAATCAAATGAAGTATTTGAGCCCTCCATTGTAACAGGAAATGAGACGTCGTTGAGTTTTGCTAGCATGGATATAGTGGGGTCCTGAAAGGATAAACAACTCTTTTTTTTTATGGAAAATTTTATATATATCAAAGTTCAAAACAACCTTTTTGTATTTTCAATCACGCCTTCTTCTACCTTGAGCAAAAGAGAAAGAAATAGATAAATCGAAGCTACTACATGAAGAATATTTGGAGCTCTTGTGTGCTAAGAAATTCTGTTGGATCTTCTTATTGGCTAAAACAATTTATTGATTATCTCAACATTACCTTCAAAATAAATGGGCAAGTAGCCTTCATTGTCCATTTCCTGTAGATTGATTAATTGTTCCAAATCTACTTACTTTGTCAACTGCTTCATGTTGGCCTAGGCAGGCTGCCAATGAAGCGGAGTTCGTCCAACATTTTTCTTGGCCCAAAACTTTTAACATATATACAAACACAGATGAAATACGAAGGCAACCACCACAAATAAAAAGTCACATCACATAACGCAACAAAACTTCAACTTCAATGCCCAAATCTGTCAATTCATCTTATTACCATTACAAACACATAATGGTTTTTTCAAAAATTCAATGCCAATAATCTACTTGCAATTCACTGATAACACCACCATTTCCAATCCCAAGTAAAAGGACACCATAATAATATGATTATACACAATAACAGAACCAAATGCTAAAATTAAATAATAGCAATGATATTAAAATAAATACCAAATCATTTCAAAAATAATAGGCATATTCCACTGTAAATTTATAACCTAAAATAGTGGTAGAGTTCCTTGACTCATGAAAACATAAAAAATTAAGTTCTAGTTTTAAGATAAAAAAAACAAAAAAAGAACTAATTGTGCCAATTTAAAATCCACTTCTAG
>CATIWO010378509.1:0-24154 GCA_949673435.1 Macaranga tanarius
TATACATATATATATATTACTTATGTGCACGTTACATTGACTATTTCTTATTACATTCATCACACAGGCTAAATTATATTCATAATATCATTAAAAAAATGTCAAAATGTCATATGATAATGAGGATGGGGTATGATTGCACCAAGCTCGCTTCTGGCCCACCTGAGATTACTACAAAAATCCAAACTTTAAGTTTTGTCTAACTATACCCTGAAAAATTTAAATGCAAAGGGGTGAGCTTGCTACTTAGTAAGTAATTACTAATACAATTATATATATCAACTTCCCAAGAACTAATTAAACTAAACATTAAGCTAACGAATACATCAAGTGTTTAATGGTCTAAAATTCAAGCTTTTAATATAATTTAGAGGTATATCAGGATTGTGAGCTTGAGAGTTTTTATCATAATAAGTAGTTGAGGCCAATTAAGAACCAAAAGAATAAGCCATCACAAAGAGTCCTTTGCCCTTCACAATCTAGCCTCATGATCATGCCCAGGAGGGTCACGATTGTGAGGGAAGGGCTAGAATACAATTCACAACTAACTGCACTGCTCATAAACCACCCCTCATAGTTGTGATGGGCTTGCTCACAATCGTGAGACACCCATCACGATCGTGAGGTTTCCAAAATTCACCATACCACACTTAAAACAATCATTTAGCAAGAGGAAACCATAATATACCTAAAGATAAGCTTAAAGTTAATAGAAAACACCTCAAAAGTATACATAAATAATCATTAGCAAATATTTTAAAGAAAATTTTACGAGTTTCACAGGTGGCAAGTTAGAAATCAATGAGCAACTTGCATATATAGCATTTGTGTCAAATATAGGATGGGTGCATAAATCATCTAACAAATGGAAAGGAGAAGTTGAGGTGTACTTGGACTTAAACTGAAGGAGAGAGATACTTGGCGAAGATAAAGATATTTATTTATTTTTTTGACAAAAAGATGGAAATTCATTAGGATAAGTCAAAAGATAGTACATCATCCATAAATATTTGAGAACTAGGTCCCCAATAATTGCAACCAGCCCTAGAAACAATGGCTGCCTTGGCAAGCAAGTGGGTATCATTATTAGCTGATCTGTAGATAAACTAAACATTAACAACATCTAAAGAGGAAATGAGAGATCTACAATCAGAAAGAGTACAATGCAAATAAGATCTAGGTGGGTCTTTTGATGAAGCTCATTGACAACCACCTGGCAATCAAATTTGACTATAACCTTAGACCAGTTGAGTGATTTAATCCAGGATAGAGCTTATTTAAGACTTAAAGCTTCAGTTTTAACAACAAACCTCGACACTGACAAGAAACTAGAATAACTTGCTAACCAAACACCTTTATCGTCTCTTGCTATATAACTAAATGCCATCCTTCCGCCACTTCTATCCAGAGTAGCATCAAGATTAACTTTAAGGAAACCAGCTTTTAGAGGAACCTAAGATGCAGAGTTGGAAATTTAAGTGGAGGAATTCCCATTGATAGAATTAGCTTACTACCAGCTAAAGAGAAAACTTGAAGCTTTATTAAAAATATGGCGAGGAGAGAAGAGTTTATTATTTCATAAGCTCTCATTTCTAGCATCCCAAATACCCCAATAGACCATCACAAATAAACAAAGTGTAGAAGAATCAAGATGGCGATGGAGGTTCTTCTACTTATCAATGAAGGTCCACCGCTAATATGGACCAACACCATTTTTCCAAAGGATAATTTAAAAATGTATGACTAACATTCTCCAGGTCTTAATGATAGAGACCATAAGTAGGATCCACATATACTCCTCTACAAATTAAATTAGGAACAATAGGAAGAACATTGCGACAAAGTTTCCAAATGAAAACATGACATTTAGGGGGAATCTTCATGTTCCAAATTCTCAGCCATGGAATCCCATCTGAAGCACTCTAGTTTACATTAGGTTATGTGATAATCACTCCTCCTAGTGAAATAACCATTAGCTTCGTCCATCCACATAAGAGTATCTACTCTTCCCCTATTGTTGCAAGGAATATTTTTTATAAGGGCCTAATCTCTATCATTAAATAAATCGTTGATAATATCCATATCCCATCTAATACCATTATCCTTCATAAGAGATGCTACAGGTTAATTCTTAATATCTTCAGGCAAAATAGAACTGGTCAGATCCAACTCATCATCCAACAGCCACAGATCTTTACCAATGCGGACCTCGAGGCCATTTTTAATTCACCATCTTACCCCCTTACGAATCAGGTCCTTTGTTGCTAAGATACTGTTCCAAACTAAAAGGGCATTAAAATGCCTAGGAGCCTCTAGAAAAGGAGTATGAGGATAATACTTAGCTTTAAACAACTTTGCAACTAGAGAGTCTGGATTAGACAATAAATTCCACCCCTAATTGCTAAGGAGAGCCATATTAAAATCATGAATTTTCCTGAACCCCATACCACCAAATCTCTTGGGCAGGCATAAGTGATCGTAAGTGATCCAATTAATACCTCTAGACCCACTACTTTCTTGACCCCGCCAAAAGGAATTCAACATTCTTTCAATGTCTTTACATAAAGTTAAAGGCAAAAGAAAGACTTACATGGGATAATTATGAATTACTTGATGAGAACTTCTTTTCCTGCAGCAGAAAGCATACGACCTTTCCATCCATTAACCCGCTTCTATATCTTAGATTTTAGCATCGAAAAAATTTCCTTTTTACATATTCTAATTATAAAAAGAATACCTACATAAGTGCCTCCACAATCCATGCTGCTCACACCCAAATTAGATATCAAAAGATGACCACAATCTGATAAGATATTTGGGCTGAAATAAATGGAAGATTTTTGAAAGTTAATAACTTGACTCGATTCCTGCTCATAAATAGAAAAAGCCTCCTTAATATGAGAAACTTCATCAAGTGTGGCTTTGAAAAATAGGAGACAATCATCGGAAAAGAATAAGTGACTAATAAGAGGGGCTCTAGGAGTAATTCTGCATCCATGAATATGCTTTTAAGACTCTTTATACCGAAGAAAAAGATTGAGACCTTCTGCACATAAAATGAATAGATAAGGGGATAGAGGGTCCCCTTGTCTAAGGCCTCGCTTAGGGATGATAGGATTGCTCTTCCAACTACCATTGATAATAAAATAACAAATAAAAGAGACACATAAAAGAACAAGATGAACCCACTTTTGACTGAACCCCATAGCCAACATCATACTGCTGAGGAAGCCTTACTTAATTCTGTCATATGATTTACTTATGTCAATTTTCAAAGCAGTAAAACCATTCCTTCTAGATTTCTTATTTTTCACGTAATTCATACATTCAAAGGTAATGAGAATATTATCAGTAATGAGCCTTACAGGAATAAAAGCACTTTGATTTTCTAAGATAAGAAGGAAAAAAACTTTTTCATTCTATTAGCAATCACCTTAGAGAAAATCTTATAAAGCACATTACATAAGGTAATGATTTTGCGATACAAGAAGGAGCAAATTTTTTAGGAATTAAAGAAATAATAGTATCATTAAGGTTTGAAGGCAGCATACATGGAATAAAAGAATTGGAGATCATCTGCACCACATCCTGACCTACGTGTTCTTAGAAATTCTGGAAAAAAGTAGGAGAGAACCCATCAAGACCCGAGGATTTATCAGGTTGCATACTAAAGACTATTTGAGGAACTTCTTCAGTAGAAATTAGGGCAAGTGAGGCTTCATTATCTACTTCTGAGACCGATTTAGAGACCAAAGAAGAAATATAATTACAACCCAAAGAGAGGAGGAGAAAAGCTTTGAGAAATAATTTTTAATTAAACTGCCCAGCCCATCATTCCAAGACAGCCAATCCCCTTTAGCATTTTTCAATTTCAAAATTAGGTACTTACACCTCCTATTAGAGGTTGCTATATGAAAAAGTCCTGTATTTGCATCACCGTCCTTGTACTGGTAAACATTCCCTCTCTATTTCCAATAGGTACATTGATTATGTAGTACAACATTGAGCTTTTTCTGCCATATGTCAAAACTTTGCAACCTATGATCATCTTATCTACCTCTGAACCGATGCATTTCTTTCTTGCATTGTCTGATTTGATAAGAAAAATTTATTAGAGACTATTTAGCCCATACTCCTAACACCACCTTACAGGAATCTAACTTGTCTATGATGGATAGCTGGTCATCTCTTCTCCAACTACACCTAATTATTTCCTTACACTAATAGTCCTTTAGCCAAAAGTTTTCAAACCTAAAGTTATTTCTTAGGCTTGTGTACTGATTGCTGAATAAAGTGAAATATAAAAGAAGATGGTCAGAGACCGAAACTTCCAAAGTAGAGATAGAAGTTACACTAAATAAATTTAGCCAATTAGCATTTACAAGAGCTCGGTCTAATTTCTCTCTAATTTAGTTTAAAGAATTATGGCCTCTTTCCTAAGTGAATTGATTACCAACTAGTCCCAAATCTGACAAACCTGCACTAATAATGGCATGGCAAAAACCTTCCATAAGAGATGGAGGTTAAGGAGTGCCCTTAAATTTCTCACCTTCTTCCAAAATATCATTAAAGTCACCCATGATCATCCATGGCAAAGATAAAACCTGAGACAAAGACTGAATCAGATTCTAAAAGAGGTGGCGTTCATTCTTTCTTGTATACCCATAGAACCCGGTAAACCGCCAAGCATTGCCTAAGAAAATTTGAATATTAATGTGCTACCGAGAGAAACTCAATAATTTAACTTAATTTTCCTTATTCTAGAAAATCGCTAAGCCCCCATTATTGCCTCTACTATCTATACAATATAAATTATCAAAACCCAACATCTTTTTAAAGCTGTCTAACTTTAATTTAACTACTAAAGTTTTAATGAGGAAAACTAAATGTGGCTTATGATCAAAAACTAGCCCTTTAAGGGCTTGAACTGTTCATGGGTTGCTAAGCCCATGATAGTTCCAGCTCAAGCAACTCATGGATTTTGGCAAACTCGATCTTTTGGGCCCACTACTGATTTATTTTTTGAAGAATTATTAATCATATTTATTTCAGACTTAAAAGAAGGAAAAGCACTTGGAATACCCATAAGGCTCAACCTAATTCCTTGATTTAAATCCACGTCCATAACCTGCTCACTAATCATTCTCTTCCACATGGGATCACAAATTAGAAGACCATCGACAACTGGATCACCTTTTGATTCTAAATCCTCAACTTTCGTATTAACTTCTTACGCCACTTTCTCCTTCCCCTTAATTATAGGAACTGATATCCCTCCCTTTCCAATAGTGGCCTAATTTTCAATTATGTAGACATCTCCACTTCCCTTAAAATTTAACCCATAATCTAGTTTGCCTTGTTTGGCTACTAACCAATCTTTTTATGTAACTAATTCCGGTCACCTGTGTTCCCTGATCCACCTTTCTATGATTAATGTCTAAGATTTCCTGGTATTTACTTTGAGCACTTTACTGTACTTCCTTTTAATTTGAGAAATAGGAAGTTGAACGAGGAGAGGATAATATCGCTCGGAATGGCCAAGTAATCCACAAATGAAATATAAATCTCCAAGCCTTTCGTATTTGAATTCCAACTCCACCCAATTGCCTCCTACTTTAGAGATATTCATATTTTTTAAAAGAGGACGACAAATATCTACTTCCACTTGCATACAGAGGTACTGCTTTCTTGGATCATCAAACTACTTTCATCCACTGTAACAAAATTTCCTATGTAGTTTTCAATAAGTCTGACCACTTTTTTAAAGCTGAAACCATTAGGAAGTTTGTAGACATGAATCCAATAAATGACCATATGCAACTTGACCTTTAGAGGGTCTATCCTTTCATGCACTCGTTTAATCACTAGTTGATGGTTATCAAAAGACCATAGTCCTCCTTCTTCAACTTGTTCGACATCAATCTCATGTTAGAATGTGAACATATATCTCTTCCCTTTATTTGTTTGAGCACCTTCAAGTTTAGTGAAACTAATACCGTTTATAGGTCTCCAAAGAGAAGCCAGAGTTTGCTTCATTGCCTGAAAGTTGACTGTTTTGTGTGAAAGAATCCTTCCTACCAAATGCTATTCTGGTTCTTCTATTTCTTCCATATTCAGATCTTCTAAACCAATTCCTAGACCCTCCACACCATCCTCAAGATCCATGACATAAACATCACTTTCTTTTTGCATGTTGAACTCACTGTTGTCCATAACACTGAAAAAGGAAGTGATAAAGGAGATTATCACACACAATATAAAGAATTATGATAAAAGAACTTGCACTACACGAAGGCAGGATAGAGAAACCTTGAGACATGTTAGGGAATTTTCCTTAGAATTAGGACTTTGCTACAAAGATATTTATTTATTTACATTATTTTATTAGATTTAGGCGGCATAAAGAATGTCTTAAAAAAAGTGGTGGAAAGAAAGTAATGAGTGAAAAAAAGGTAAAAAGGAAAGAAAGATTAAATTTGGGGTTTTAAATGATATTTTTTGTATTAAAAAGTTACACTTTAGTCTAAGAAGTATAAGGTTTTAAAATTGTTTGGTTTCCATCAAATGAAAGCTTCATTTTTTGAATTTTTATGTCTAAATGCTCAAAAAATTTGTTTAAGGGCATATATGCTCTTTGGTATAAATATGATGGGTGAAAATGAACATTTGCTATTAATATATATCGTAACATCCGTGTCCTTAGGACTGGATTAATAAAATTTAGTAATAGTTTAAGATTTAATTAAATATGTTTGAATTTTATTTTCGGGAGAATTAGATTTAAAAGAAATAATTAGAATGAAATTGGATATAAGAGATTTGGATGAAATTGAAAGAAAACAAAAAATAAATTGAAAGGAAAAGGAGATGTAAGGACTTATGAGGGAATGAGTTAAATAATGAAGGATTGAAAAAAAAAAGAGAGAGCTTCTATATTTTAGAATGTAGAAGCAAAAGAGAAGAGGGGAAGAAGGAGGAAGAAAAGAAATGAAGAAGAAGAATAAGGAGCACAGTAGCTAGGGTTTCAAGGATTTAAGAATTTGTTGGATTCAAGCTTCTAATATGTTGAGTGGATGTCTTTTATTATTTTTCTTTAAGTTTTTAGTTTGAAATTCTTGAGTTATAATGTTGAAAGATTGTGTGTTATTGATTATGGATAATAATGTAATATATGTTTAAATACTTGTTTTAGTATGCTTTAGGGACTGAAACTTGTATTGTAGTAAATTCTAGTATAATTAGTGATGAAATTTTAGATTTTTGGTTAAATTTCTACCATTTTTAGGTGCATAACACCTCTGTTGGTTAATTAGGCACTGCCTGATCGATCAGGAGGTGCCTCAATGCTGAGGAGGCACCTTAATGCTGAAATGGTACCTCACTGATGAGGCGATGCCTCAGTGGCACTGAGGAGGCATCTCTGTGACTAGTTCCGGTGAAAAATGGGCTTAAATGCAAAATTTTACAACCTAACCTCAAGCAGAAGTATGTCAACATGCATATAAACCCTAAAGTCACTTAAATTGACCCAAAATAGGTTAAATGGAACCTATTTTATCAAAAGGACATATGATTGAGTTGCAAATAGTTGTCACTAGGTGATTGAACATAATAAGAGAACTTAAAGGTTGGGGTGAATCCTTACTTCTGGAAGAGAAAGGGGTAGTTGAAAAGTGTAATTCTTAAACTAAATAATTATGAAAAGAATATCACATTTTAATCAACTTAAATGTTGTAAGAATAAATACTTCAAGGGGTTAGTCATGAAGTATAACACCCGTATTTTTTTTATATGTACTGTTCATGTATATTATTTTCATGATATGTGGAGTAGAGTTATGAGTTGCATTTAAGCGAGGCATGTGCATATTGGTAGAGAGGGGTATATTTGTAAGATGAGTTTGGACTTAATTGTCAAAATAGAAAGTTGAGGAATTATTGAGTAATAATTCAAGTTTAGTAAGGGTATAGAGATGGGTGTTTATTATTATTATTTTATTAAAATATAATAATTGATATTATCTATATTATTATTATTATTATTAGTTATTAAGTGATATTTGTGTGTTTATTATTATTATATTGAATGATGATGAAAAATTAAAGTATGGAAGACTTTTTAGTGGGGCTTTTGGTAATTGTTAATTGGTGGGAGTTTAAGTGAGTGTATATGTGTGTGAGTGTGGAAGGGTTGTGTAGGATAAATATAGAGAAGAAGAAGAGGAGAAGGAAATTAAGAGCTTTGGGAGATTAGATAATTCTCTACTCATCTAGCATCATTTTTGGACAGCTTGAGGAGATCTAGGAGCTATTGGGAGCTTTAATTTGGTAAGTCTTATACTTAATTTGGTTTATTGAAGTTAGGTTTTAAATATTGAATTTCGGGTCTATTTTTCCATGTGCATCAGTGTTTTTGTTTTAATCATATCTTAAGTTGTAGACCTCTGATTTGAGCATGGTTTAATTTCTGAAAACTTCAAAGAGTCCTCTACAACTCTCAAGTTTTGAGTTTGAGCTAATTCAACTGTTATGTTAGTCAAATAAGGCCAGATATTTTATTGCCCACTCTGTCACATTGTGTAACATGATGTTACTATAAAATCCATAATTAATTCTCTGCTTATGCAAATGGTGTGATTCCAGTTGAAAAATGAAATTAGACTCACATATGAAGAGTTTGTATAAATTTAGTAATTTTAGAATGTGTCTATAATTATTAAGAGCCTCATAAACCTTATATATTAAACCTGCTAGCAGTGGTATAAAGGCTGAATTGTGAATTTTGTTATGTGTTGATTATATGATTATATCTAGAGTTGTAGAACTCCAAATTGAGCAAAGTTAGATGCTTTGGAAACTTCAAAGAGTCTCCTACAACTTTTGTGTTTTGATCCAGAGTTGATTTTACTGTTAAGGGTGACTGGCATAGCTAAACATTTTCATGCTCAGTCTATCACCTATGTTTCTCTGTTTTACCTAGTTTTGCTCAAAAATCCATAATTAATTCCATACATGTCCAAATCGAGTAATTCTAGTAGGGATTTGAAGTAGACTTATAGGTTTAGCTTCAATAATATTTTTATACTTTTTGGATGTGTGTGTGAATTATTTGGATATGTTGAACTTTTAGTGTACTTTTCGTATATTTTTGGTATATGAACGGTATATTCTCCGTTTATAAATGTGAATGTTGATATTATGAATATGAGCACATGTGGTAATGAATTATGGACATTGGCACCTATGAGTACAAACCATTTGAGGTGGTATGAAATTGTGAATTATGAAAGCCACATGAGGTGGTATGAAATTATGATGAAATAATAGTACATATGCATTTTGATATGTTATAAGAATGATTGAAAAAAAATGCATATGGCATGTGAATGATTAAAAAACATGCATATGGCATGTGGTAAGGAATGTGAGGAAACTATATGTGCGGAGATTGAGCTCCATGGCCTGAGACTGAGCTGGGCAGAGAGTCTCAGGTATAGCCATTCATGTGATATATATATATATATATGCGTACACGTGTGAAATCTAAGACTGAGCTAGGCAGAGAGTCTCAGGAATGGCCACGAATATAAAAAAAGAAAAAGAAAGTGAGCTTTGTGTAAAACGCATGTGACGTGTGTTAAGAATTTCGGCTGGATTATTAACATTTGCATAATCATGAAATTTTGCATTGTGATGATATAAATATATTGAATGAGAAGTGTGATTGTATTAATTGTATATTGTGGATTGTTAAATGATGAGATTTAGTATATATAAGATAGTAACTATATTGTTTGAATGTTTGGAAATCTTGTTGTGATGTTAATGGATGTTTGGTGTGGATTAGTGTGTTTATAATGTATTGTTGTAGCTTGAATTGAGTTACATTCATACGCTTTGACATTACTAGTCACTTCAAGGGCATTTTAGTCAATCTATATAAATGAATTAAGTCCAGATTCTTCATAAAAGTTGTAGCCCTCTGACCTAGCTTTTCATAGCTTCTTAAATCACTTAAATCTGAGTTTTGTAGAGAGAGTTATTGCTAAAAGAGTGCGACATATTCTGGTCGGGCTAAAACTTACTACTGGCGATCGCCAGCCCTCAGAAGCAAATGACCACTGGTGAGTGCCAGTAGTCTGGCACAGTTTCAAAGACTTGTTTTGACCATAACTTGAGTTACAAAACTCCAAATGAGGCGTGGTTTAATGCAACAGAAACCTTAAAGAGTCCTCTATAACTTTCAAGCTTTGAGTTTGAGTAGAATCTATCTTTAGGATTCTCTAATTGAGCCTGACATTTTAGTGCTCACTTACTCCTTTGTCATTTGGACTTCTATGCACAGTCTAAATGTTAAATTCCTATATTTTGATATGATGCAATGTATTTATGTATTTTTCTTAATTAGTTCTTGAGAAGAAATATATGTTTGGTTATATTAATAATTGCTTATTGAGTCGCAAACTCATTTCTTTGTAATTGTGGTTTTCAAGCTGGTTAATTGAAAGCTTAAAGTGGGTTAGTCGTGAGCTCAGATGGGTCAAAGGCAGGCTTGGTATCAACATCTCCATCTGCATGATCACATAAGCATTTTGGCTTTTGAGCATTTTAAACTGAGTTTATATGTATATTTTAGTATTACAAAACTTTATATTTTAAGTGCTTACAATGTATAAAACAAGTGTTTTTGTATAATACACATATCTTTATGAAAATTTTTTTTCATGTGCCACGTGTTTACTTGTTATCAGGACACTTGTATATGGTACCTGGAGGGTGCTATATAAAGCATAATAACATTTATTAAACTTATGAGTCTCAAACATAGTGACTAAATTATGTTAAATGATAACTAGACTAGAAAGGTGTTGAGATAACGAAATGAGAAGTAAACCAAAGTAATTGATGTGTTTCGAATGGAAATGGGATAAAATCTTATATGTGTGTGTGTGTGTGTGTATATATATATGTACTCAAATCTTATTCCTTTTTGATAATGATATATAGACTCAAGAAATAAAAAGTTAAACAAGAACATTGCACTATCTAAATTTTAAAGTGAATACGGAAAGTATTCAAGTCTCTGATATAGGGACTAAAGTTATAATATGCCCTAATGAAATCCACCATAAAAATGATATCAGAAATTACGATAATAATGATTGAATAAGGAAGACATTGAAGATTTATAAGAGAATGACAATTGAACAACATTACTCGAAATGGATATGAAAAGTAAGGCATGAGAAAATATAAATGACATATGAACACATAATAACTCTTAGAGAATAATGTAATACTAAGTGCATAGGGCATTTAGAGTTAGTAATACTATGTCTAGGATATGGCAAAGGTTAGTAAATGTGTATAACTGTTGCCAGTGGGCCGAATACACATTTTACTGTATAGATATAGAGACTGGAAATATATAATACTCCAATAAAATTCAATATGAGAACTATATTAGAAATTCCAATAATGATGCTTGATAAGAAAAGCATGAAGAAATACAAGTGATATTGGAATACATGAGAACTCCCAGGGAATGTTAAAACCTTAAGTGTATATGGCACTAAGAGTTAGAGATTCAATGTCTGAGATATGGCAGGTTTGGTAGATGTGTATAGTCGATGCCCAAGGCCGAATGCATATACTACCATATAGGTGTAAATCTATGTCTGGGACATGGTAGGGTTGGTAAGTGTGTATAGCCGTTACGTAGGGCTGGATACACTTGTTACTATGTAGATGTGGTTGGTAAATGTGTATAGCCATTGCCTGGGGCCAGATACACTTGTTACCATATAAATGCAAAATGGTAAATATATATAGCCGATGGCTGAGGTCGGATACATATGTTACTATAAATGTGTATAGTCGTTACTAGTAGGCCGAATACACATATTACTCTATAGATATAGAGACTGAAAATGTATAATACTCCAATGAAATTCAATATAAGAACTATATTGGAAATTCTAATAATGATGCTTAATAAGAAAGGTATGAAGAAATACAAGTTATACTAGAATACATGAGAACTCATAGGGAATGTTATAACCTTAAGCATATATGGCACTAAGAATTAGAGATTCCATGTCTGAGACATGGTAGTTTTGGTAGATGTGTATAGTCGATGCCTAGGGCTGAATGCACATACTACCATATAGGTGTAAATCTATGTCTGGGACATGGTAGGGTTGGTAAGTGTGTATAGTCGTTGCCTGGGGCCAGATACACATGTTACCATATAGATGTGGTTGGTAATGTATATAGCCATTTCCTGGGGCTGGATACATGTGTTACCATATAAATGCGAGATGGTAAATATGTATAGCCGATGCCTGGGGTCTAATACATATATTACTATAAATGTGTATAGCCGTTGCTAGTGGGTCGGATACACATTTTACTCTATAGATATAGAGATTGGAAATATATAATACTCTAATGAAATTTAATATGAGAACTATATTGGAAATTCTAATAATAATGCTTAATAAGAAAGGCATGAAGGAATACAAGTGATACTGGAATACATGAGAACTCCCAGGGAATGTTATAACCTTAAGTGTATATGGCACTAAGAGTTAGAGATTCCATGTCTGAGACATGGTAGGTTTGGTAGATGTGTATAGTCAATGCCTAGGGCCGAATGCATATACTACCATGTAGGTGTAAATCCATGTCTGAGACGTGGTAGGGTTGGTAAGTGTGTATAGCCATTTCTTGGGGCCAGATACATATGTTACCATATAGATGTGGTTGGTAAATATGTATAGTCGTTGCCTGGGGCCAGATACACATGTTACCATATAAATGCGAGATGGTAAATATGTATAGCTGATGCTTGGGGTCAGATACATATGTTACTATAAATGTGTATAGCCATTGCTAGTGGGCTGGATACACATTTTACTCTATAGATATAGAGACTAAAAATATATAATACTCCAACGAAATTCAATATGAGAACTATATTGGAAATTCCAATAATGATGCTTAATAAAAAAGCATGAAGAAATACAAGTGATACTGGAATACATGAGAACTCCCAAGGACTATTATAACCTTAAGTGTATATGGCACTAAGAGTTAGAGATTCCATGTCTGAGACATGGCAGGTTTAGGAGATGTGTATAGTTGATGCCTAGGGTTGAATGCACATACTACCATATAGATGTAAATCCATGTCTGGGACATGGTAAGGTTGGTAAGTATGTTACCATATAGATGTGGTTGGTAAATGTGTACAGTCGTTGCCTGGGGCTGGATACACATGTTACCATACAAATGCGAGATGGTAAATATGTATAGTCAATGCCTGGGGTCAGATACATGTATTACTATAAATGTGTATAGTCGATGCTTGGGGCCTGATGCACATGTTACTATATAGTTGTGAGTTGATAAATATGCATAGCCGATGCCTGGGGCTGGATACATATATTATCTTATGAGTTTACGTTGGTAAGTGTATAGCCATTGCCAAGGGCCAGGTACACATTATCTTACATATATAAGTTGGGAGTATGCATAGCCGTTGCCAGGGGCCGGGTGCATATTGTATCTGAGATATATGTATAGCTGATGCCTGGGGCCAGATACATATATCGAATTAGATTAACACTCGAGTTATCATTGGTTTAAGTACTGATCACACTTAAGCATTATTATCTTAGTTATTTGTGTACTGATTTATATCACTTGGAATTTAGTAGAATACTGAATCGTAGTTGGTGGAGGTTGTGGTACTATGGGTATTGTATACATTGATGATGCTCTTATTATGAGCTTGGTTATGAATGCTATATGTGAATGTATTGAAGTATGTTTATTTAATTTTATTTATTGATTGAGCCTTTTGTATATTACTTAAAATAGGGAAGATTCACTTTATGGTTGAAATAAGGATAATATGTATATAGGACAAGTTGATGATGTTATATGAGAAATTATTGTAGTGTATTTAGTTAAATTTATTTACTAATTGAGCCTCTATTATTTTTGTTAAATAAAAAGAGGATTTCAATGGATGATTTAAGAGAGTGCTTATTTGCAGTCACTTTTGAATATTAGGATCATTTAAATATGAATAAAAATATTTTAAGTTCATTTGATTATTATTGCTGTAATTAATGGAAAGTGAATTAAGAGATTTTTTTATGATAGAGTTTCAAAGTTATATTTTTATTCATACACTGAATAAAAAATCTCTAAAATTTGGTATGTTTCCGGAGATTTTAAATTTCTAGATTTTTCCAACCTGTGCTCGTGCCTAGTTTCAATTTATATAATTTTTTTTAAAAAGACTTAAGTGCTAACATAAGAAAAAAATAATTTAATATTTTAAAAAATATTATAATATAGTGGATATTTAACTGTGTTTTTGCTAGTTAATATAATTAACAATTTATTATAATCATATTTAGAGTTCTAAATATTTAAAAATTATTGACAATTATTGTTTAAATTTATATTGAAATTAATATAATTAATTCAAACAAAAAAGTTAATTAATATTCAAATTAATTGACTTAAATTTAGTCATTCAAAATACATTCTAAGGTTATTTATGTCATTACATAAAAAATAGATTTCTTTTTAGTCCAAAAATATTTTTCTGCTATTCATACATACATATATATATATATATATATATATATAGATAATTGGCTCAAATTCAATCATTCAAATACATTATAAGATTAATTGTCATTATATAAAAAATAGATGCCTTTTTAGTCCAAAAATATTTTTCCTTTACTTATATTTTTATATCTAGTGTAAATAGATATAAACATATGTTAAATTTAAAATATTATATTACAAAATAATATAAAAATTATTTATAAATTAATTCATATAAAATATTTTAAGAAGTAATTTTATTAAAAATAAAAATATTTATTTATTATATTTGTAAAATATTAGAAACACATTGAGTTTAGATATAAAAAAAATGTATTTTTTAATTGGATAAAAAAATTTATTTTACATGAGTTTAATATTATATTTAAAGCTAAAAGACCTTCTAAGTATTCAGTTGGAGTGGTTAATTTCCAGTACTACAAAAGAGAAACTAGAATATGACACCCTTCCCTATTGGTACCCATATCGGACAGGCACACAACTCAGATTGTCCAGCGCGAAGTAACAGCGTGGAAAGATACCACTTCTATGTTGGGTTACTCAAGATTATCCAGATTGACTGGTTTATAAAACAGGGTTAAAAACAATTATAGCAATCATTCTAAACCTTATGGATACGATAGTTATAAATTCATCACATATAATATCATTAGATGACAAGAAACACAACTCATCAAAAGGGATAAAATTATATATATATATATATATATATATATATATATATATATATATATATATATATATATATATATATATACAGAATAATGTACATGATCAGTATTCAGCAATGAGGGAAAAAGTAGGAAAAAAGCAGGAAAAAAGCGCTATAAAAAATACATACAAACATGATACACCAAAAAGATAAAAAAGCCCTGTCAACCCCAAAAGAAGGTAGTCCAACTACCCTAGGATGTGCTACCCACAAATACACCTAAAAATAGTAGCAACAATTCTAACTCTCAACCCTTAACCGACAAAAAGAGGATGAAGTCAGCAGCATCAGGTAACGACTAAGTCCAAGTGAGAGAGACTCAGACTCCTATCTATGTCTCATAAGTGATAGAGATGAAAGTCAGGCACCAATTTGAAAAGTTGTTCCTCACCGTGTGAATCCAAAATTTAACTGCTATGAGGTCTATCGATACCCGAAAAAATAACTCGGCATCGGGATCATGTCATATGTAATATAGGATCTGTGTCTCATCACCGTAGACGTCTAGGGTCTGAGCTACCCATATGATCGCCATATGCACTCTATACAATATGTACAAGCGGCTAAGTTAAAAAGAAAATAATTTTACAAAAGGGAATGGTGAGTATTTTCATGTAAAAACACTCAATGAGTAGACTAGACAATACACTCACGATAACTGAATAAATAACATTTCAAATGATAATAAAAATAATTTTAAACCAATCAATAAAGGCTGTCAAATAATAACAAAATAAAACTAACTGGGTATGACTGTAAATCAAAGATTCAAACCAAAGACAATCCAAATATGTATATCGAATTACAATTGAATTATTTTAATAATATATATTCAAATCACAAATGATTCATTTAAACTGTATATAATCAGGTTGTTGTTGATTTGGTGGGTACCAATCAACACATTGAAGGTTCAGGCCAGGTATGCATACAATTATCATAAACCACTCAAAGTAGCCCCAAAGCTTTCATAAGTTTTATATCACTGTATCCCGGATATAGAAAAATAATATGAGTCGCTATATTCTGAACATAGTCTTACATCTCATTGAACCCTGCCATACCCCAAGCACGATCTTACTATAATCCTTAAGAATTATAATATTCATAATTTCTCAAATAATACTTTTTCTCAAGTAATCCATAGTCTCCATCAGATATGATACATCAAAATCATTCTCTGTAAACCAGTGTCTTTCAAATTTATTTCAGAAATATTTTTACCTCTAAATTAGACTGAGGCGTTGCTCTAATCTCATCAAAGGTGCCACATGTAAAATTTAAATTAAGAAGAGGTGCCGCTTGATCAATATAGAGGCACCACCTTTTCACCACAGAGGCACCGCCTTTGTGCCTCAGAGGTGTCGCCTCTAGGCTTTTAAGAGGTTGAGGTGCTGCCTTTGACACCCTACAGAGGCATCGCCCCTTCATTATCATAAACCACATAAAGTAGCCTTAAAGGCTTTCATAAGTTTTACATCACTGTATCCCAGATATAGGAAATAACATAAGTCGCTGTGTCCTGAACATAGTCTTACATCTCATTAAAACCCGTCGTACCCCGGGCACTGTCTTACTGCAACCTTTAAGAATTATAATATTCACAATTTCTCAAATAATACGGTTTCTTAAGTAATCCATAGTCTCTATCAGACAGGGTATATCAAAATCATTCCCTATAAACCAGTGTCTTTCAAATTCATTTCAGAAACATTTTTTCCTTCAAATCAGACTCAAGCATCACCCTAATTTCATCAGAGGTGCCACATGTAAAATTTAGATCAAGAAAAGGTGTCGCCTGATCTACATAGATTCGCCGCCTTTTCACTACAGAGGCATCGCCTCTGGGCCTTTAAGAGGCTGAGGTACCGCCTCTAACACCCTATAGAGGCGTCGCCCCTTTATTTTTCAAATACAGAGGTGCTGCCTCTTTACATAGAGGTACTGCCTCTTTATATAGAGGCATCGCCCCTTCACCCTGTGCAACGTTAATAAATTTGAAATTTCAAAAACAATCGACAAAATCTAATTCATACGAAATCGATCAAAACTATAATCAAATCACTAAATTAACTAAAGTAAATTATTAGGTTTTGAAGAAGACAATCCACTCACCTACATCGTTGATTCCTTCCCTTTACTGCTACCTCCGGTGTTTCTCACAAAGGAATAGAAGAAAGCTTTGTTTCCTTACTTTTCTTTCTTTCTTCTTTGCTTTTGTTTTTCCTTTCAATTGTTTGGTACTAAATGGTACTAGACCTTTCCTCTGCTTTGCCTTGCAGAGGATGGGTGAGTCATCCTCACCTCTCCTCTACAAGCTGCACGTCCCTTAGGCATTACTACTATATTTTTTTTCTCATTTGAGAATTTAGGTGGTTATTGCCCAAATTGTACTTCGGTCACTGAACTTAACTATTTTCAATTAAGTCCTTTAATCAAACTTATTTTCTATATAATTTGGTTCTATCCAAATATAATATTAAATATTCAGGTACGGACCCCAACAATTCTCCCCCACTTAGAAAATTTCATCCTCGAAATTTGAGAATGATATACATTCAACTTATTTGGTGTATAAACAGTTGCGGGTACTAATGTCTCATATCTTCCTCACGTTCACACGTAGCCTCTTCACTAGAGTGATTTCTCTATACTACTTTAACTAGTAGAATAACCTTATTATGCAGTATCTTCTAATCCTTAGCTATGATCGATACCGGCTCTTCTTCATTGCTCAAATTTTCTTTTAGTTCTACCGGTTGTTCTTGTAGTACGTGCGAAGGATTACTTTTTATACCTTTTCAGCATTGACACGTGGAAAATGTCATGGATTTTAGATAAATTTAAGGGCAAAGCCAGTTAATAGGCTAATGGCCTGATATGTTCAATTATCTCATATGGTCCTATGAATCTCGAGCTTAGCTTACCGTGCTTGACAAACCTTAGGATTCCTTTCCATAGAGATATCTTGAGGAACACCTTCTCGCCAATATTATATTCGATATCGGCTCATTTTAAGTTAGCATAATTTCTCTGCCTATCCGGAGCCATTTTTAGGTTGGCTTGAACTATACGAAGATTTGTTATGGTCATTTGTACCAACTCCGATCCTAATAACTTTATCTCTCCAACTTCCTCCTAACAAATGGGGGTTCTACACTTCCTTCCATATAGTGCTTCGAATGGTGCCATATCTATGCAACTCTGATAGCTATTATTATAAGCAAATTCCATCAATAGCACTTGCTTATCCCAATTACCTCCAAATTCTAATGCATCTGCTCTGAGCATATCTTCTTAAATTTGGATGGTACATTTAGATTAGCCATCCATTTAAGGATGGAAGGTTATACAAAACTTCAATTCAGTACCCAACGCTTCTTGTAAACTAGGCCAAATCGTGAAGTAAATCTTGGATCTCGATCTGACACAATCGACACTAGAGCTCCATGCAATCTCACGATCTCCTTTACATATATTTCTACCATCTTATTCAAATTGTAATTGGTTCTGACCGGTAAGAAATGTGCTAATTTTGTTAATTGATCCACGATCACCCAAACAACATCGTTTTCCCTTTTGAGTCATTGGTAGTCCTACCACAAAATTTATTGTGATATGCTCCCATTTCTGTTCAAGAATCAGTAAAGATTATAGTAATCTTGTAGGATACTTGTGTTTATCCTTCACCTACTGACACATCAAATACTTGAATACAAATTTTTCCACATCACCTTTCATTCTTTTCCACCAATAATTTTCTTTCAGCATTCAATACATCTTCGTGCTTTCTAGATGCATAGCATATGCCAAATAATATGTCTCTTCTATTATTTCTCGTCTTAATTTGTCTATATTTGGCACATATAATCTATTCCCAAACTTTAAAGTTCCTTCTTCGGTATAATTCAATTCTTTCACCTTTCCACTTTCTATATCCTCACGCAGCCTATTTGCTCCTTCATCCACTCGTTGTGCTACTACTATTATCTCTAACATCATTAGCTTTACCTTTAGAGTAGCCAATACTCCACTGGTTATAACCACTGTGAGTTCAATATTCAGCTTCCTTAATTCAATCAACACAAATATCGTTATTGTACATATATAGTATAAATTGCTGCCCGATTTTTAGCTCAATGCATCCGCGACCACATTAGCCTTTCCTGGGTGATATTTTATCGTACAATCGTAATCCTTTAACAACTTCACCTAATGTCTCTATCTCAAATTTAACTCCTTTTGAGTCAAGATATACTTCAAGCTCTTATGATCCGTAAATATTTGACAAGTGACTCCATACAGGTAGTGCCTCCATATCTTTAGCGTAACTACCATTGCTGCCAATTCTACGTCATGTGTAGGATAATTCTGCTCATGTGGCTTTAGTTGCCTTGATGCATATGCCACAACCCATCCATTCTACATCAATACACAACCAAGTCTTTGCTTTGAAGCATCACCATATACCATATAATGACCCCCTTCAATTGGTAATGTCAATACTGGCGCAATGATTAATTTTTTCTTTAAAGTTTTGAAGCTTTGTTGACAATTCAAATTCTATTCAAACCTCACATTCTTTCTCAATAATTTCGTCAATGGTGTCACAATAATTGAGAAATCTTGTATAAATCTTCGGTAGTAGCCCACCAAACCTAAGAAGCTTCATATCTCCGTTACACTTCTTGGTGGCTCCCAATTAACAATCGCTGCAATCTTACTGGGGTCCACGTACATTCATTCAGTCGATATTATGTGCCCAAGAAACATAGCCTTATCCAACCGGAATTTGCATTTACTAAACTTTGTGTATAGCTGTTTAGCTCTCAAAATCTCCAGTATCATCCTTAAATATCCTTTATGTTCTTCTTTAGACTTTGAATATACTAAAATATTGTTAATGAACACAATCACAAATTTGTCTAGATATGGTTTAAATATGCTATTCATCAGGTCCATAAATACAGCTAGTGCATTCATGAGTCCAAACGGCATTACCAAAAATTGTAGTGTCCATATCTCATTCTAAAGGCAGTCTTTGACACATCAGATTCCTTGATCCTTAATTGGTGATAACCAGAGCATAAATCAATCTTTGAGAATACCTTCACTTCTTAGAGTTGATCAAATAGATCCTCTATCTTAGGCAAAGAATATTTGTTCTGGATTGTGACCTTGTTTAGTTGTCTATAATCTATACACAGCCGAAGAGATCCATCTTTTTTTTTTCACGAACAACATGGGTATGCCCCAAGGTGAAAAGCTTGATCGGATAAATCCCTTATCCAGTAGTTCCTATAATTGTGTTTTTAATTCCTTCAACTCCGCTGGAGCCATCCTATATGACATTTGTGAAATAGATGTTGTTCCAGGTATGGGTTCGATTTCAAACTCAATCTCCCTTTCTGGTGGTAGTCCTAGTAAATCTTAAGGAAATACGTCCTCGAACTCATTCACTATCGATAGTTTTTTCAACTTCGTACCTTCCTTTCTGTCTTCTACAGTAGAAACTAAATAAGCTTCATACTTCTTTCTAAGATATTTTTTAACTTTTATTATCAAAATAATCTTAAGAGCAGTCTTCCTTTCTTCTCTAACAAATACTATCTTCTTTCCACCTTTACCTTCTAACTCCACTTGTTTAACAAATCAATTCATATTAGCTCGGTAATGGCTCAATCCATCTATTTCGAGTATAGCATCAAACTCATCAAGATATAGGGGTATCAAATTCCATTTTAATTTACCCCCATCAATTTCCACCAAAACATTTTTATACACATTCTTGTATGCTACGCTTATACCCATAGACATGCTCACTATCACAGGTTCATTCAAATCATCCATATTAAATCTATCATACATCAAAAAGGTTGACGATATGAACAAAAATGTAGCACCAGGGTAAATGAGTATGCATGCTAACTTACCGTTGATATGAGCCTTATTTGCTATCACATCTGGAGACTTCTCTGCCTCTTTTTTTATAACAGCATAGACCTTTGCCTACTGTATATCTTTAGCTGCAACACTTGGTTCTTTAGGTTGATTCTGTTGGGTTTCTTTTGCATTCATTCCCTCTCTAGTTGTGTTTGCAGGTCTTCCTACCCTGGTCAATCTTCCACGTCGCTCACTACGAGGAGTATATAATACTTGTACTGAAGGTTCTCCTAGTGGAGCTTTTGTGCAGTTTCTAGCATAATGTCCAATTTTATTACACCAGAAACATCTAACCTCCAATTGATCGCACCATCTTTAATGATTCTTCCTACATACATTGCACCAAGGCAATTCATCTTTTCCCTATGTGCCATATCCAATACCTATTGATCATTACTGTCTAGCCGGTTGTCTAACCAATGCCTGACTTCCCTGAGGTTAATTTTCACCCTCTAACCTCATATTGCTTTTAGAATAAAGAGAGAATCTCGGTCATCATTCCTCATTCCTTTTCTAGGATTGTCGCGATGACTCAGGCTGCTGATTTCGTTGGGTCTGAGTCGAAACTTAAATTCTTTATCTAGCTTTTCCTGCTCCATCACTTTCTCAACCTAGCCTCAGAATGTAGTTCCAGTGTACAAATTTAGTTTCCCCCTCAAGGATATATGCAAACCCTCTCGAAATTCTCACTCTTCCTCTCTTCGATAGGGTAGATATCCTTGGCATATTTTGTACAAATCTTCAAACTTATCCACGTACTCTCTTACTATCATTGATCTTTGCATTAGATTGATGAATGCAACTAACTAATCTTTTTCATAATTCTCTGTCAGGTATTCCCTGCAGAACTCATCCTAAACACCTGCCAAATTAAGGCTTCACTATAGAGCTAATCATCGGCTTTATCAAACATCAAGGTCGTAAAGGCCTTCTTCATTGTCTTTATCCATTTATCGGCTTGACCTGGATCCAGCGTACCGTAAAAATATACGCTCCATACTTCTTCATATGTTCAATCATGTCTCTAGGCCTTTTATATTTTTTCCTATCTCTCTCTGCCATTGTTGTGGCCATAGTTCGTGTCAATTCCATAACATCTATATACATCATTTGTGGCACTGGGTTAGCTTCATGTCCACGCACTGACTGTGGTGGCTGTCCATTACGTGCTCGCCTTGGTATGTTAAAATTCAATACCGTCACTCTCAACATTGAACTACCATGCTCTCTCTCTGTACCAATAGAGGCTTCTGATGGGGATCTATTCCATGGTATGTTTTTGCTCCTATTTGCATTCTCTACCCTTTCCACTATATCCATTCTACCTACCTTGGCACCTCGGCCTCTCAGTCTACCTCTAGGTCTATCTTGAGCACCTAAACCACCTCCCCTAGTTCTTGCCATTACTTAATCTCCTGCAATTCAAAATCAATTCATTCAGTACTTTTTAATCATCACATACCACATCATCAATCATTGCTATCCATTCGTCATATAAATTCCTTCTAAATCTCAAATTTTCATGGCCTAAGATTCAAAAGTCATTAATAATACCATTTCCACTATCTAAGTTCTCAAAATTGATAATGTTCCTATCCTTGTAATCTAAACTTTCAAAACCTAGGCTCTGATACTAAAACTTATGACACCCCTCCCCACTAGCACCCACGTCGGATAGGCATACAACCCAGACTGTCCAACATGGAGTAACAACATGGAAAAGTACCACTTTTAAATTAGGGTTACTCAGGATTATCCAAATTGACTAGTTTATAAAACATGGTTAATAACAATTATACCAATCATTCTAAACCTTATGGATACAATAGTTATAAATTCATCACAAACAATATCATCAGATGGCCAGAAACATAACTCGTCAAAAGGGATAAAATAATGTACATATATATATACAGAATAATGTACATGATCAGTGTTCAACGGTAAGGGAAAAACTAGGGAAAAAGGGCTATAAAAAATACTTACAAACTGAAGGAAAGTGTGTGTAGAGGAACAATGAAAATACGAAATTTAAAAATTTTCATTGCATGCAACATTTGCATCAAACACAATACACTTCTATGCCTATAGATCATATCACATGCACTCTTACATAGCTAAACATGCATCAAGGACAACATGGCATCAATAAATCAACCAAGTTATGTTCCCAAAAACAAGACCTAGCAACTAAAGGATTTAGTAATACTTACATAACTCCTTCGTTGGTAGCACGCTCGGTGAGCTTTGGTTGGTGTTCATCTACTAGCTCCAAGCTCCCTAAATGTGAAGCCTCTAGCTTGATACACACGGGTTGGCAAGGAAGACTTCCAAAGATGGCATTGCTCTTTCCACAAGCCTTTCCTCTTGGACCCAAGGTGCTTGCAAGAACTTCACCAAGCTTGAATGTATCGGACAAAGCCTTCAATGAATGATGGACTAGAAGTAGAAAGCACACAACACTTGTGTATTGTTTGATATCTTTACACTTGAAGAAGAAGAAGGAAGAAGACTCTCTCAATCCTTTTCTCTCTTTTTGCTTGATATCAAAAACTCTCTAACTTATGCAAATGAAGCTATCACTTAACTCTCTCTACAAACTCCACTAACTATATCAATAACCAATTTGATAATAGTTTATGTGTTGAGTGTCTCACACTCAATTCACATGCATAAGGAGTGAGAGAGTTGTCTCTACACTCTCCACTAACTCAAATAAAGCCAACATTATTTTATTAGTTACAACTTGAGTGTCTCACACTCAAGTCACATGCAATGCTATAGCTTGAGTGTCTCACGCTCAAGCTACATGCATGGCTTGGCTTTATGGTGAGTGGGAGGTGTTTG
>CATIWO010378578.1:0-14432 GCA_949673435.1 Macaranga tanarius
GTGATTTAGCTAAGTAGGTTCAAGAGGTGCGAACGGATGTCAGAAATAAGCTTGAGCAAGCTAATGCTAAGTACAAGATTGAGGCAGACAAACATAGGCGTTTCAAGATCTTTGATGTAGAAGATGAGGTTATGGTGTTCATTAGCAAAGCAAGGATGCAAGGTGGACATAGAAAGTTGTAATAATGCAAATATGGACCTTATAAGGTGGTTCGAAAGATCAATGACAATGCTTATATTATTGATTTGCCGGTATGGATGGGGATTTCGAAGACATTCAATGTTGCAGACATCACCTTATTTCAGCCAGATATGAGCCTTGAGTATCCAAAAAATCACTCGAGGTCGAGTTCTTTGCGAGTGGAGGTGAATGATGAGGACAAGATACATGCCCGTGTATCATTTGACATGCCCGTATCTTAGATGCTGAAGAATGGACAGAGAGGTACACGGCATAAGGCACAGCCGTGTAAGGAACCGTGTTTTGCACTGCCATATTTTTATATTACAAATACGCCCGTGTCTTTTGGAACACACCCGTATTTTGCGTGCTGGCAGGGGATACGAATTTTAATCAGTTATTTTATTTATTTAGGATTCTATTTAATTATTCATGTTTTAGCCTTTTATTGCCTATACTATAAATAGTTAATGTTAGGGTTTGTGGATTTTAACTTTTCAATTATTATTATCAAATCAAGTTATTTTGCTTATTTCTTCTCTGGATTGAGAATTGTCTCTGGATTGAGATTGTGGTTCCTCTTTAATAATCAACATGTTTGATTATCCTGCTACACGTCGCGTCAGGAATCCTTTTCTCAAATGGGTTGGTTTACTTGCACTAAACATAATCTAAAACGGAGCACAAAAACTTTCTTATATACACACACGTTAATTCTCAAACAAACTTAGCTCTATATATATATATATATATATACACACACGTTAATATATATATGCACAACTTTTCCCTATCAACATGGCAAAAATTTTAGAAGACTCAAACTGCAAGGAAGTAAAAAACGGGTCTTGGTCTGAACTTCTGCCGGAGATTTTACTCCTTATTGCATCACATGCTTCTGCGGCTAATCTAAGTGCCATTGCTAACATTCGCAGTGTGTGAAAATCTTGGAATTTAGCTGTAAATGACAATATTCCTAGATCTTTATGTCCTCCTTCCCTCAAGAATCTACCTGCAGTTGCTACCTCGTATCCATACTTATTGTTTTTTAGGAACAATGTTTGTGAACTTTTTCATCCTAGTTTACATCCCAACTCTTTACGCATATGCATCCCTGAACTAGCAGGTTCATATATTCGATTCTCAAAATTTGGCTGGTTGCTTTTAAGTCGTAGGAACAAGAGTAATTTTTTCTATAATATATCCACAAGACAGAAAATAGAGCTCCCCAATTGTAACAAAAAATTTTCATGCATGTGTTTCTCTTCTCCACCAACTTCCTCACATTGTTACGTTGTTGGATGGAAACATGGATTGAATGGTGTTGGAATCATCAAACATGGTGAATTAGAGTGGAGTTATTATAAAGGATATGCAGGTGAGTACAATAAACATGCTCATTCTCATCCTATTATTCATAAGGATCGTTGCTATTTAATGAGACATGATAGTAAGATAATAGTGTTTGACGTCAAGAAGGAGTCTTTATATATATTTTGTGATCATTATCGTGTAATTTATCCAAAATATTTCTTGGTGGAGAATAAAGGGGAGCCATTAGCAGTTTTCTTGTCAAGTGAAGAAGATCATATTTTTATTCGTAGGATGAACCTCTCTCAGAGATGGTGGTGCCCAGTAGAAACTTTGAGGAGAAATATGTTATTTGTGAGTAGCACAGCTTCTTTTTTCAAATCAACTCCCTTTAGAGCAACAAGGAATAAATTTTTTTTTCCTAAAGTATGAAATAATAACTATCTAATGTACTCATTTGCTACCAAAAGATATCATTCCTTTTAAGATGGGTATTCAAGCTGAAGTTCTTGGGGCTTAAAGGAATGCATAAATTGCACATGGATTGAATTTATAATTTCTTCTGCACCTTGTAATGAAGAAATCCAGTGGTGAAAAATTAATTACTTCCTATGTTCAATATTTTTTTTCCAAGTACTTTGTATATTTTAAGTATCACAACTTTTTTATTATGTAATATAATTTCGAACAAAAATTTCTTGAAATTTAAGTTTATGCATTAATATTTTTGCAAGTGACATATCCATATAATAAGTGATATTCATATATCTCTTTAATACATTCAAGTATTATATGCAGCCCCACAACAATCACATCCACCAAGCGGTCTCTAAATATCAAGAATTTTAGGAGGCAAATAGCAAAAGTTGTACTAATTATGTTTTCTTTTATACACATTCTGTTGTATTTTGTGACATGAATTTTGGTGGAAGATGTATTGGCTTCACACTTTGGACAATCTTTGGGTGTTTTAGACGAGTTTGGAATGTGTATTTTCGTGTTGGACGTAGACATGGCTAGATACACGACGATGTCTCAGAGTGTAGTGGGAGACACGGTTATGTCTCTGGGTATGTTCAAATGTGTTATTTTTCCAGTGAGATACACAGGCAGATATACAGCCATGTCTCGGGCCATGTTGAAATCTGTAGTTTTGTCTAAAATGGTACACGGGGAGCTACCCGACTATGTTCTAGGCCGTGTCTTGACTAGTTTACGCTCTGGAAAGCTACATGGGTCAAAACACACCCGTGTAGCATGTAGGGTTGTCCAAATCCGTTTGGGAAGCATTTTTCTTCCTATTTTCACTCCACAAACACTATAAATAAGCCTTGTATCAATTAAGGGTTATTGAATTCAGCCTATTCATCTTTGTCAGCCATCTAAACACTCTTTGTACGCTATTTTTACAATCATAGTGAAATTTTTCCTCATCTCCCCGTGGTTTTTTCCCATATTGAGGTTTTCCACGTAAATCTTTGTGTCTATTCCTGTTTATTTTGATTTACTATTATATGTGTTTGTTTGCATTTGCTTATTACTTCCGCTATGACTCTAACACATTCTCTAATTCTTTGATTTTATTAATGCAAGTTTCTAAGTATAAACGATCAATTTGAAAGGGCATTACAAGGGTTGTTGCTTTTCAATTCTTTCATTTGATTTTTTTTAAAGTTGATTTCATTTGATGTTTTCTTAGAGTTGATTGAAATAGCCTCACAAGTAAAAATAAGATAAAAGGAAAATAAAAAAATAAAAAAGGAAAATAAAACTGTATTAACCTCTAGAGATTGCAACACTTAAATGTTGGAATGATTAATTTTTGGTTTAATATAGAGTTTAATTAGTTAATTTATATCATTGTTTGGTAAAAACTCTACAAGTATACAGAATCGATAAGTAGTAATAAAGATATTGTTCCCACAGAGATTTCAATATATCCACTTATTAATCTATCTTTAATTATTTAAAGCTCCCAAATGTGATGATCAATTCAACTAGAACTAATTAAAACTAAAATGAAAATATAAACCCTAATTTTGAAATCAATTAACCAAATCTTAAACAACCATTAGGAAATTAATTCACCTCACACTCATTAGCTAATTCCCTTCACTTAATTCAATTATTCATGCAGATCCTGAGTTATTTAATGTTATAATTACCTCTTTCAAGGCTAATTGACTTACTTTGTAGTCTTTAGTCAAGATTATGCAACTCAATTCTCATTGCAATTACAAACCTTAACTAATTAAATTACAAAGTTTAATCTCAACTCTTATGGAATTAAATCAATTCAATCTATCTCTAGCAATGAACTAACTTAATTTATGTTTATAATTCTATCAAAACTATCATCTCTCAATGTATAATCTCAATTCATATTATGTCAATGCTGGCCAAACACAAACAAGCATTAAACTCAACAAATATAATTTTGCATGAATAAAGAATTTATTAGAAAAGAAAATTAACTAATTCATGTTCGGATCCTTAATCCCCTAATAAATAAAAACCTATCCTAACATAATAAAACTAAACTCTGAAAATAAGTAAAAGAAATCTATCACCAATTACAAAAATTAAGAAGAAGAGAAGAAATTCAATATCTTGATATCTCGAATCTTTGATCTCCAATCTTGATCCTCGATAATGTCCAGAAGGTTTTCCTTTTTCTATTTAAAAGATCCTCTTAGATGTGTTCTCTTATTCCTTTTATAGTTTTCCTCCAACTCTCCTCAAATTAGGGTCTAAAGAAGTCAGTTTAATCCTGACTCTTCCGTATATATGACCATGTTTAATTCATACACGTCCGTGTCTCTCTTATATGCAGCATCCGACCATATACACGTCTATGTCCCGAGCTGTGTCCTTAATAAGTAAATTTGGCAGTGCATTACACGACCTGAAACACGGGCGTGTCCCGACCCATGTTTAGAGTAATCATATCTTCTAGAGACTACACGGCCTAGCACATGGCCGTGTCTTTAACCATGTCTATTAGGCTCTTTTAGTCCAGAACACTACATGGGCAGACACATGGGCATGTCTTTGCCTGTGTTCATAATAGCTTCAAAAATTGACTTCTAATGCTCTAAATCTTTGACTAATTCGCATTAAACTTTGATTATTGACCTACAAATACAAAATAAGCATAAATATCCTATCTAAATACAAATTAATACAATTAAACTCAAAATTAATATGAATTACCTACTTAAAACATAACAAAATATATACTAATCAAATTCCCCTACACTTAAGTATTTGCTTGTTCTCAAGCAAAATTACTCAACATCTTATCACTATCATGAACAAAACTCAAAAACCACTTTTACTAGCACATTTAATTCATTCTCTAGTTAATATATACCTTATAACTCAAAAGCCTAAACGATAACTTAAAAATTAAAGGATTTAACAAATTACCATGTGAAGAGCCATCCCTTTAATTACAACCAAAAATTTCACAAATTAACATTCAAATAATGCTAACCATTAATCTCATCATATTGTTCTTTTATCATGAGTGCATTTTACGCTCCATCTCAAACAATTCTTTCCTTCTTTAATATTTTCCTAACTGAATGCATTAATTGAGTGAGTGCATTTTACGCTCCATCTCACAAAATTTCATACAACATCATTTTTTTTTCAAATAAATTAAGCAAGTACGTGTAACACTCCATCTTACTCAAAAACATGGTTTACAAAATTTAAACATTAATCTATGAGTCTCGATCATAACTAAGAGGAATTAGCATTAAGTTCATTAAATATCAAAAATCCCTTAACTCTCAAATTATCACCTAAGTTTAAGAATCACAAGCCAAACATTAATTAGAGAATATATTAATTATACAAGGAAACCAAATCATTTGAATGAAGTTCATCAAAGTGATAAGCACAATCAAATACTTAAGCATGGAAACCTAAACAAAAATAAAAATTTTCAAATTACTCCCCCCACACTTAATCGACACATTATTCCCAATGTGCAAAATATTAGAAAACAAAGGAGAAAAAGAACTATTAATCCCCTGATTGAAACAGATGATTGATCTGGCGAAGTGAAGGAATGGAGAATCGAATCAAACTAAAACTGAAATAGAAACAAAAATAAAAATGACATAAAAAGAACACATAATATTATAAATAATATCCATAAGGACATAATCCAAAATTAAAACATAAAAAAATATATAAAAGAAACAAAAATAGAAAATAAAGTCAGTTATCAAGGTCATCAACATCATCTCCATCATCAGAATCCTCAACATCATCATCATCTGCAGCCTCATCTTCCTCCGCAGCAGTAGCAGCATCTAAATCCGCCTTATCAATCTCAATCTCGAAATCTGCATCATCAGGCTGCGGACCAAAAGAAGTTTGGGGCTTCACAAACTCTGAAGTGGAGGAGAAAAACACAACAGGAGCTAGAGACATAGGCAGTGGCTGCATACCCCTATCTATTATCAAGGACATAATACATTGCTGCTGCCAGTCGAACTGTGAATAAATATGTCGGAGCATAATCTTGTGATGCCTCTGTGTCACCTCCTGGCGCTGCTGTGCCGCCTCAATACATGCCCAAGGATTAGCAGGCTGAATAGGAGGAATAGGAACATCGGCAGCAGGGCCCTCAGCCACACCTGGTACCTCATCAACTGAAAGAGCTCCATCTATTAAAGCATAGGTATCACCTCGCTTCTCCATCAGTCATATAGAATGAAATGTGTCCATATCTAGAGCAATCATATGGCAGCTCCTAGTTAAATCACGTAAGGCATCATAGACACCTAGGTTCTTAGCTAACCTAGTCACATAACTGCAGCCATATAGTATACCCCTCGACTCATTTGACATAGTGTTAAAATAAGTCACAAATCCATAAGCGAGGTTGCACGTGCCTATAGTCATCAAACCATTCAAATAAAAATAGTCTCGTGTCATCATAACCCCTGTACTCTCACGTCAACCACAAATCGAGTGTGCAATAATCCTATGCAACACACGCAACACAGGAGAAGCAAGACACATGCTCTTAGACCAATTCAGCTCATAACGATCTTGAAACTCAGGCTGAGTATACATACGCCAAAAAGCTCTCACTTGTGAACTAGAACCATGTGATAGGGAGTTTTGGTATAACTCTGTATCAATAAAAGCCTCTCTATACAAACCCATCGCTACCCCAAACTCCGAGATGGAAAAAGTGAATTGCTTACCCCCCAATTTAAAAGTGATGATATCCGGTTTAGAGTAATCTATACCCTTTTTATTCATAGCAAAAGAGGTAAGGAATTCAACAAATAATTCCGTGTAATATAGGTCTCTAACCTTTAATATTTCCTTCCACCCCTCATGGTTCAAACGTCGTCTAATCTCAATCCATAATCCTAGTTTTTTTAAGTCCAATTAACTAGGATACCAATTAGGCTCTATAGGGAGAGTGAGAAGCATGTTTACCTTGGCCTGAGTCCTTTTATTGGTGAACCGAAGAAATAGGTGGAGGGTGGTGGTGCCGGTCGTCGATGAGGCCGCTTGAGGTGGTGGGTCAGCATGTGGTATGCGCAAAGGGCACGAAGAAGATGGAAGATTATGTTAGGCGCAATATTTGGTGCATTTGGGAGGAGGAGCAAACATTGTGGAAGGTAAATCGGCGGTTTAGAAGATGAAAATACAAGAAAGTGGTGAGGTTTGGCCGGAATTGTAGTCAAAACTCCAATTTCGGCGGTTGGGTAAGAGGAAGGAGGAAAGAAATTGAATAGGTGTGAAGAAATAAGTTTGAAATCCCTAACTATTCATTTATAAAATTGAATGATACACGGGCATGTCTCACTTAAAATTGGGGATTTTCACAATACACGGCTCGAGACACGGGTGTGTGTGTCTACCTGTGTACTCGTCTGTCAATTTTTATCAATGTCAATATGGGATGCCACATGGGCATGTCTTGGCCCATGTATCCGTCTGTCCATTTTTTTTATTTGCATATAGTCTCATTCACGGACGTGTCTTCAACCGTGTATATCTCTGTCTTAAAGTGCATATCTGGACACAGATAAGGACACGGGCGTGTCTTAGCCTGTGTTTTCATTTCTTGCTCCTATTTCTTGATTTTCTTGACTCTTTTTCATTCTATTCATTGTTGAACCTATAATAAAAATAAAAATACCAAAATAAAAGCATTTATCCTAAAAAAACTAACTAACCAAATGAAAAATGCCTCAAAAACTTAATAAAAATTAGGTTGCCTCCCAATAAGCGCTACTTTAAGGTACCTAGCTTTATCCTAACACATCAAAGCTACTTGGGATGAGAATTGGTATCAAAGGAAACACTTTCCTTCTCCATTGCCTACAAACCTCCATAATAGGATTTACATCGTTGCCCATTCACTTTGAAACGCTCACCTCTGTCATTTTCAAGCTCGATAGCACTATAAGGGAATGTTTGAACTACTTTGAATGGTCCACTCTATCTAGACTTTAACTTACCTAGAAATAAACGAAGACGTGAGTTAAACAACAACACTAAATCACTAACCTGAAAGTCCTTTTTCATAATATGTGCGTCATGCCACTTCTTTGTCTTTTCTTTGAAAAGTTTGGCATTTTTATAAGCTTGGAGGTGAATTTCATCTAACTCATTGAGTTGTAATAGCCTCCTCTCTCCCACAGACTTTAAGTCAAAATTCAGTGTCTTTATGGCCCAATATGCTCGATGTTCCAGCTCAATAGGTAGATGACACACCTTTCAAAATACCAACCTAAAAGGTGACATACCAATTGGTGTTTTAAATACCGTACGATAAGCCCACAATATATCATCCAACTTTATAGCCCAATCTTTCCTTAAACTACTAACTATCTTCTCTAGAATCTTCTTAAGCTCACGGTTTGTTACCTCTACTTGTCTACTTGTTTGAGGATGATAAGGCGTGGTAATTTTATGATGCACACTATAGTTTTTCAATAAAGCCTCAAACTGATAATTGCAAAAATGTGACCCCCCATCACTAATAATAGCACGTGGTACACTAAATCTTATGAATATCTTCTTTAGGAACTCAAGCACCACCTTTGCATCATTTGTGGGTGTTGTCAAAGCTTTTGCCCATTTGGATACATAATCCACGCCCACAAGTATGTATTGGTTCCCAAAAGAAGATGGAAAGGGTCCCATAAAGTTTATCCCCCATACATTAAAGATCTCAACCTCTAGAATCGACGTGAGAGGTAATTCATGGCATTTTGACATGTTTTCAATACGTTGGCATCGATAATAAGATAGGACAAACTCCCTTACATCCTTAAATAGTGTTGGCCAAAAGAAACCACTCTCCAACACCTTAGCACCTGTTTTGGATGCTCCATAATGCCCCCATAACTTGAACCATGACAATGTGTTAGAACCTCTAGTACCTCTGTATCTAGAATGCACCTCCTAATCATACTATCTCCATAGATTTTGTAGAGATAATGGTCCTCCTATAGGTATTGCCTCACTTTATACAAAAGCCTCTTCCTTTATTGGTATGATAATCCTTCCGGTAGCACCCCTCCAACCAAATAATTGGCAATGTCAGCATACCAAGGGGTTGCTATGTGATGTAGTGCCAAAAGGAACTCATCCAGAAAACTATATCCAATAGGCTTTGGTGCACTCTCCTTTTCCTTTTCTAGACGTGATAAATGGTCTACCACTAAATTTTTTGAGCCTTTCTTATCCTTAATTTCGAGGTCAAATTCCTATAATAATAAAACCCATCTCATTAGTCTCGGTTTGGCATCCTTTTTAGCAAGTAGATGTCGAATGGCAGAATGGTCTGTGTAGATGATAATTTTAGACCCCAAGAGGTAGGAATAAAATTTATCTACAGTAAAAACTACCGCTAATATCTCCTTTTCTGTGGTAGTGTAGTTGAGTTGAGCCTCAGTCAGTGTGCAACTGGCATAATATATCACGTGTAGACGGTTGTCCTTCCTTTGTCCTAAGATAGCTCCTATGGCATAGTCACTTGTATCACACATTATCTCAAAAGGTAAGAACCAATCCAGAGGTATAATAATGGGTGCCGATACCAATGTCTCCTTTAACCTGTAAAAAACACTCAAACACGCATCATTAAAGACAAATGGCATATCCTTAATTAATAAGTTAGTCAAAGGTTTGATAATTAATGAGAAATCCTTAATGAAACATCGGTAAAAACTGGCATGCCCTAAAAAATCTCAAACTCCCTTAAGTGATGTAGGTGGTGGCAACTTCTCAATGATATTTGTCTTGGCTCGATCCACTTCGATTCCCTTGCTAGAAATTTTGTGACCTAAGACTATCCCTTTTTCTACTATAAAATGGCATTTTTCCCAATTGAGCACAAGGTGAGTCTCTTCATATCGCTTTAAAACTCTGTCAAGGTTAGCTAAACATAAATCGAAAGAATTACCAAAAATAGAAAAATCATCCATGAACACCTCCATAATGTTCTCAATTAAGTCAGAAAATATTTCCATTATGCAACGTTGAAAAGTAGTGGGTGCATTACACAACCCAAAAGGCATACGTCTATATGTAAATGTGCCATAAGGATATGTAAATGCATTTTTCTCTTGGTTCTGGGGATAGATGAAAATCTGATTATAGCCTGAGTACCCATTAAGAAAATAATAATAGGCATGACCCACTATTCTCTCTAGCATTTGATCAATAAAGGGAAGGGGAAAATGGTCCTTCCTAGTGGCATTATTTAACTTCCTATTATCGATACACACTCTCTAACCATCTACCAATCTCTTAGAAATTAACTCTCTTTTATCATTCTCTACCATAGTCATCTCACTCTTCTTTGGTACACATTGCACCGGACTAACCCACTCACTATTGGAAATAGGATATATAATTCCTGCATCTCATAATTTCACTATCTTCTTATTTACTGCCTCTTTCATGTTCAGGTTTAGCCTCCTTTGCCTCTCAGTTATGGGTTTATGCCTATCCTCCATATGTAACCTATGCATGACAATAGAGGGACTAATTTCCTTTATGTTAGAAATCTGCCACCCTAATGCCCTAACTCGCTCCCTCACTACCTTACACACCCTTATCTCTTGATCAACACTCAGTTTATTAGATATTATGATGGGTAATGTGTTATTTTCACCTAAGAATGCATATCTCAAATGATTAGGCAATGGTTTTAGTTCTAACTTAGGGGGTTTTTCAATTGATGGAGGTGTAGGGTTATCACTTCTAACTAAGAGGTCAAGTTTAGTGAATGTACTCTCATCCTTATCCTTAGTGTCAATAGCATTCTACCCTTCATCATTACTAGCATAGAGTGAAAAATTTTCCTGTATAACACAATCATCTACTGTCACTATTTTTATGTATGCTTCAACATCTAAGGGATATTTCATGAGCTTAGACATAATAAATTCAATACTCTCATCCCACACCCTTAGAGTGAGCTTGCCCTCATGCACATCAATTAAGGCCCTACCGGTATTAAGGAATGATCTACCTAATATCAATGGACATTGGCTATCGTCGTCAAAATCTAAAATAACAAAATCAACGGAAAAGATAAACCTGTCCACTTTAATTAGAACGTCCTCAACCACTCTATATGGCCTTTTGATTGAATGATCCGCCAATTACAATGTCATATTGGTTGCCTTGACGTCTCTTAATCCAAGTTTCCTGAAAATAGACAAAAGCATCAAATTAATGCTAGCACCTAAGTCACATAAATAATGTGGAAACTCATTAGTCCCAACAATACATGAAATTATGAAACTCCCAGGATCCTTCAATTTGGTAGGAATTTTTCTTGAGATGATTGAGCTACATGTCTCTCCTAATGGCACTATTTTGTTATTGTCCCATGTACGTTTATTTGTGATGATCTTCTTTAAGAACTTAGCATACTTGTGCATTTGTACTAATGCCTCTACCAATGGATGTTAATATAAAGTTTCTTAAAAATTTCCAAAAGTTTGGAAAATTGCTCGCCATCCTTTGTTTCTTCAGCTTATAGGGGAAAGGAATTTTAGGTGCTAATGGTAGGGATGACTTTGCACCTTTGCTTTATTTGTCTCTACACTTTTTCCCATAGTTGCCTCATCTTCTTTGTGCTTGGATCCTTTTCTTCATCAGCCTTTTCAGTTGTGGCCTCATTTTCCACCTCATTCTTTGATTTCAGCTCCTTACCACTACGTAAAGTAATAACTTTGACATCCTTTGGATTTGTCTCGGTATTGCTAGGAAGATTTCCTTGTCCTCGTATGGCCACGACATTAGCTAGTTATCCCAACTGAACTTCGATGTTGTGAATCGAAGAGGAGTGATTCTTTGCAATCTGATCAAACTTTGCCTCCATCCTCTTTTGATTCTCATATTGGCTCAATATTTTAGTAGTGATGGCGTCCAAAAATTTATCCAATTGTTCTTTACAGATGCCATCAAATCTAGTTGTTGTTGTTGAAAACCTGGGGGACCTTGAGCCTTTACCATGTTATTTGGTACAACCATATTGTTGTTGTTACTCCATAAAAAATTTGGATGGTTTCGCCATCCCGGGTTGTATGTGTTGGACTAGGGATTATTGGCTTACCTCCCGTAGAATTGGTTTCCCACATAGTTAGCTTGTTCCATACCATTTTCTCCAAAATTTCCTGTATTATAAGAAATAAATTCATCACCTATATTGCCCATCATATGACATTGTTCACCTTGGAAATTTGTAGGGGCTGCATTGGCTTTGTGTGAAAGGTTACCAAGTTGCTTGGAGAGTGCAGAAATTTATGCTTGAAGGGCTGTCACACCATCCACCTCGATCTTGCCCGAAGCCTTAGGTGCAATTGCTCATTCCGCAGGCCACAAACAACTATCAAATGCCATAGTCTCTAGGATTGATGTTGCCTCATCTACCGTCTTCCTCATCAATGAACACCCAGCCTTAGAATCAATGGAATCACGAATAGCTGGTGTAACTCTATTATATAAAGTCCGAATAAGCACATCTTTAGGTAATCCATGATGTGGACAAATCCTCTATGAATTAGTAAACCTTTTCCATGCCTCGCTCATTGACTCATGTTTAAATTGCTGAAACGAGGTAATTTCCTTCACAATCTTGGCCGTCTTTGAAGGTGGAAAATATTTAGTAAGGAAAGCCTTTGCTAAATCATCCTATGTCATGAACGAACCAGCCGGTTTTATTTTTAACCAAATCTTTGTCGTATCCTTTAATGAAAAAGGGAACAAGCGCAGCCTCAATGTATCTTCAGTCACACCATTCATTTTAGTGGTGTCACAAATCTACAAAAATTCAGCAATATGGTCATTGGGATCCTCATTAGTCAGTCCAAAGAACTGAACGGTATTCTGAATCATCTGAATCAAGGATGGCTTGATCTCGAAGTTGTTGGAGTTGATGGATGGCCTAACAATTCTATGTTGAGTGCCACCCAATCTCGGTATAGATGTGTCTAAAAGGACCCTATTATTAGCTTGAGCATCAACCACCCTATTGTTATTATTGTTATTCCCATCGTTAGCCATCTTGATTGGCTCAATTTTTCGTGCTTTCTCCTTTGATTTATCCTTTGTCTATTTCCTGTTTGATTTCTCAAACTTAGTAAGTTCTGGCACGTATGTAAGCTTCTCTTTTCCTGATCGTCGGGTATTATGCATACACCTACAATCAAAACAAGATTAAATAAAAGAAAAAAAATAATTGCTTTAATCCAAAAGAAATATAATCAATTATGGTGTTAGATCGCAATCTCCAACAACAGCACCAAAAACTTGTTTGGTAAAAACTCTGCAAGTATATAAAATTGACAAGTAGTAATAAATATATCATTCCCACAGAGATTTTAACCTATCCACCTATTAATCTATCTCTAATTGTTTAAATCTCCCAAATGTGATAATCAATTCAACTATAACTAATTAAAACTAAAATGAAAATATAAATACTAATTTTGAAATCAATTAACCAAATCTTAAACAACCATTAGGAAATTAATTCACCTCACACTCAGTAGCTAATTACCTTCCCTTAATTCAATTATTTATGCAGATCCTGAGTTATCTAATGTTGTAATTACCTCTCTTAAGGCTAATTGACTTACTTTGTAATCTTTAATCAAGATTATGCAACCCAATTCTCATTGCAATTACAAACCCTAACTAATTAAATCACAAAGTTTAATCTCAACTCTTATGGAATTAAATCAATTCAATCTATCTCTAGCAATGAACTAACTTAATTTATGTTTATAGTTCCATCAAAATTATCATCTCTCAATGTATAATCTTAATTCATATCATGTCAATTATGGCCAAACATAAATAAACATTAAACTCAACAAACACAATTTTGCATGAATAAAGAATTTATTGGAAAGAAAAATTAACTAATTCATGTTCGGATCCTTAATCCTCTAATGAACAAAAACCTAATCTAATATAATAATGAAGGAAAGTATGTGTAGAGAAATAATGAAAATGTGGAATTTAAAATTTTTCATTGCATGCAACATTTGCATCAACTCATTACACTTTCATGCCCCATAGATCATATCACATGCACTCTTACATAGCTAAACATATATAATGAATAATATATCAACAACATAGCAACCAAATCATGCTTTCAAGAAGAAGACCTAATAACTAAGAGATATTGTAACACTTACAAACTCCTTAGTTGGTAGCACGCTCGAAAAGCTTTTGGTTGTTGGTGATCCACAAGCTTGAGCCCCCCAAGTATGAAGCCTCTAGCTTGAAACACAAGGTTGGCAAGGAAGACCTACGATGGTGTTGTTCAAGCCTCAAGCCTCTCCTTTGGTGACCCAAAGAGCTTGCAAGAACTTCCACCAAGCAAGGGTGTGTAGGACAATCAAGCAACCCTTAAAGATGATGGACTT